>JAABOM020013559.1:0-116121 GCA_011800125.2 Solanum clarkiae | reverse complement strand
TATATATAAACCCAGTTATAATAATAGTTAAAGATAGCAGATAAAATCAATGATGCAATGCAAATGAGATGTATGTATACAATGCATAGGATGGAATCATGACTGTCTCATAGCCGGTGTACACATCTATTGAGCTGAAGCTACCAAATAGAACTTAGGGGACAACCAAATCATGTACTGTAATCTCTCAAGTGTCACAATATGTCGACTATGCCAACTTCGCATGGTGAAGGGATTGTAAAAAGTAGTACAATATCTCTATACTTCCACCTTCGCATGGTCAAGGGGTTTAACAAAAGGTGGTACAATATTTCAATAAGTGGTACATCTCACCCTTGCTACCTCCATGTAGTTAAGAGATTTTATATATGGTGGTATAATATCTTAATCCTTGCTATTTCCGCGAGGTCAAGGGGTGATATAGATGCAATATGAGATGAATGCATGCTAATGCCACAAATTAAGGTATGTAATAACAATATAATAAGAATATGATGTCGCCTAAGCTACACCTCCTTTTCAATGGTTAAAGAGGTCATTGTCATGATATAGAACCTAACCTAGGTTAGGGTCGATCCCACAGGGAATATGGTAGACTTAGAGTAATTCCAAGCAATTCGAGTAAATTAACTTATTTATCTCCCGAAATGGAGGAGTTTTTTGTAATTTGCAGAAAGTAATCCTAAACTAAAATGAGTGTGTGAAACCAGTGAGAAGGTAACTGGAGTATTCTGTTCCCCATGATTTCCTAACTTGGTATTACAAGAATATCACATTCTTTTCTAATGTGTTGCATGCAAAACTGTAAATTAAGTTTATCAAACCCTTCGATCCAGGCGAGAGGTAAATTTCACTATTGTCCATTCTTATAGTGTGAGATTACTAACCTTTACCTATTGTCCCTGTACAATCTCTCCTTGATCCTATTTCGTTGAATAGACAAGAAAAATCAATTGAATACTATTAATTAATCTCTTTTTCTATTCATTAACAATTAGGTGAATCTAATGTTAAATCAAAATGAAGAGAATTAATTAATACATGAATGCACACCATCCAAGAATTATGAATTACCAAGTTTTACCTTGTTAGTTCTTCATGGTTCCCACAATCCTAGTTGTTGATTTAGCTACACATATTCATTGTAGATGTAAAAATCATGATATAGAATAATATAATTAAGCATTTACAAGAATAAATTAATAATAAGAAATCTAAGCTCTTCAATGATTTAATAATTGAGTTTGAATTATAATCACAAAATAATGTTCCAAGTGTTTTTCTTAATGTTGCTGGTCATTCTCTTCTCTTCTCTACTAAAAATAACCTAAAAAAATCTATTTATAGTACTTGAAATACAAATTCAAAATAAAATAGGTAAACTAGATTCAGTAGGCAATACAAGCAAGTCTACGAGCCATACTAAGTTCTACGACCCGTATTGGGGCTTCGTGGACTTCATCATTCAAATCCGAGCACAATTTTTATTAGACCTTTCTATGGGCCATATTTAGACTTATGACCCATATAGGGTTTTGTTCGATGATTGTCCAGAAAATCCCAACTTCTGATCCTTAGGGTATGAACCTCATCTACGACCTATACAACTTTCCATGACTCGTCTACAATTTGTAGATGCAACTTTGGAAAATCACCCCTTCACTGGATCTTACTATGAACACAACTCTATGGCACATGAAAACTTTCACGGCTCGTAAAGAGTGTCGTAGAACAACAAAATTGGCCTAAAATTGTACCAAATCCTATAATCCTGAAAAAAATATAAATACACATCAAACCCTCTAATATCGCTTTGAGAAAACATAAAATTCCAAGTTTTAAGCATCAAAAAGGCTGTATTTTGACAGCACATCAACACCCTCAACTTAAAATTGTTGCTTGTCCTCAAGTGACGGACTCAGTCAACATAATTAGTACAGTAACACATAGACCTCAATCTAATGACACATATCAACTCCAACTCAAGCATAGATATCCACACCACTCATAAATGCATATCAGACGGACATCAGGCAAACCAATGCAGATCAATACATGTGACAGTGCAACTATAACAAGCAAGGTAACCACAGATAAGCAACAATTACTGAAGTATTCTAGAATTAATAGTACAATGCAAGTGCCCTAACACGAAGAAGTTCCATATCCCACTCATGATATTATTTTTAGATTCAATGCTTGGGACTAAATAAAATTACTTACTCTCATAACAGATATTCAAATACCGTGCTCAATACCATAAGCTTACCCCTATACTCATGACTATGACCATCGACTATTTGGACTAAAATCACTATAGGACTTTTTTAGCTTGTAATGTAGGCTCAAAGGGCTATGATATGATGTTTTGGGAACATAGTGACTAACAATTCTCCTTGACACTGTATTATTATACATTTTTGCCCTACCAACACTGTCATTTTTGAACTCATTCTCTCTTTCTCCTACTTCAAGCTTGTCTAGGTGCCTTACTCTTATACTTGGCTCATTGCCTTTTATTTTCACATCATTCTTCTTTTTAGCTTAGTGTTTAGGCATCAAATCATTTTTCTTGCACATGTAGCACATTTTTATCCCTTTTTCCATCTATCATTGGTTTCCACCCTATTTATGTGATTATATTTACACCAACCACCCTCAGCTTAGGCTTTTGGCTTGAGTTGAGGTGTATAATATCCATCCTATGAACTAGGGCCACTTTAGGTATACACCCTTAACTTAAGATTTTTGCCTCAGTCAAGGTGCATAATATTCAAGGAAGGACCAGGGCTGATTTCAAGAATTTACATTCGATAAATCTTGGTTACTTAGGTTTTTACAAAGAAAAGGGTACGTGCAAGGCTCAAACATTGGGATAAAGAGAAACACATTGGTTAGTCATTTAGGCTAAGTGGGCTAGTATGAACAATGGACTAAGATCCTTTCCTAACCAACTAACGTATAGTCTAAGTCAGAGTAACAAGGCAAGTTCTGAATTGAAACACAATATAAAAGTTTAGCAAAGAAAGCTCACACACACTTGACAATGATTACACTATTAACATAGACACTCAGATCATGCTTTTCAACACAGATAGATGTCACTTATCATAATAAGCACTATTAAACAATCAAACGCATGGTTGCTATCAGGACTAACTAACAAATTTTTCTGGTGGGTATTATTTTTCACAAGTAACTAACATAAGCCATAGATTTCAGTACTAGATGCTACTAATACTACCTACACATCCTAAATGTATCGGTTCAATAGAAAGTAAATGTCTTTGAGGAAAAAAAACACAGGAAGGAAAACCCCTCAGACTCATAATTTGGAATATTTACAGGCCGTAGTTACTCAGACTTCACTGAGCCCTATAACTACTCACACCCCATCAAAAAGACTTTCCATTGTCCTCAATGGAAGGTAGTGGTGCCTCATCAAGAGTAAATAAATCTGCCAACGCATTGGTGGGCTCAGCCTGTGGGAGTAAAATTGGTGCTGCTAGTGCTGCTCTAATCTCAGACCAAAGCTGTTGGATCTCTGTCCAAATAGCTATCAAGTCTGCAGGCTGTACTATCAGAGGTTCTGCTCCACACACCTCTCAAATGCATTAATGAGGCTATATAGGGTGTGAGTCTCTTTAGAATAGCATCCATAACATACGTTTGCGTACGCGCCTCAACTTATGAGATGGTATAGTGAACCCAAGGCTTAATCTAATGTAATTACTGAGTTAGCTGGCACTCAGTGATAGCCTACCTTTGTGGCATAGCCTGGGTAGATTCCATGAATCATAAACTATGCCAACGGTTGTTGCGTGTTCGGGAACGACCTCTGGGACAATAGTCATAGTAGTGGGCCCCCTCTTTACATTAGTCTCTATCTGTAGGGGCCCCTCAATAGTAAGAGCAATAGTGGTGGAAGAAGATGGCTACTCAAGCAGTGGCATTGCATAGAACATCTTTGGCATCTTGACAGGAGGGCATGGTGCTCGCCAGAGGTCCATCGGGTTCTCATAAGCCTTGATCTAGCTAACATCCAAAGTCCTCTAAACCTCGTTCAGAGTGTCTAAATGATGAAAAATCTCTACCCCTGACTCTACATAGAGTTAATATATCAAGCACAAGAAGGAGATAAAGGTGGACCTCTCCAGGGCCGCCCCATAAATCTGCTCTGCAATCAGGCAGACCCAATTTATGTCATAGCCAGCCAAGATACTAGCAACCAATACCGCATGGTTTGGCGTCAAGTTATTTACTACAAGTGTGGGCCGGATCAACAATCTCATCATAGCCCACAAAAATTTACCGATGAAGTTGAGAGATGCCTTTAAGATGGGCTCCGACAAAGTAGATATCCACTCAGGGTATTGGCCCTACTTAGCAATGTGGTCGGCAACCCATCTCATTAAAGTAGACCTACGGACTAGATCTCTCATCAGGGCCTTGTCCCGAGTCTGCCCCAATCATTGGTCAAACTTTGGTATAGTCTTGAGGGTCGAGTAATAGGGACCTAATAGCATGCGACAGATGGTGGCCGCTAAAATATCAACCTGTTGAACCCTCATCCTTGTATGTGTCAATCGGGGTTGAGTGAGGGGTCTCTTCCCCTTGGGAAGAGAACCAAGGACTGTGGCAGCGTAAGATACAAAAAACTCAGGTACCATAGGCGGGGAGTACATCCCGGTTGGTGTTTCAATCCATTAGATCCTATATCGAGCAATGGTGTCCTGGAGGTCGGGGACACTGTCTAGCTCTGAGGTGATGATTCGAGGCTCCTCGAATATAGAATGGGCTAGTTGGCCTTGGTCGTCCTTCTATACGTCATTCCCGTAGATAGCCTGCATACCTGGTATGCATCACTAGTTAGATAGAGCATCTGTAGGTGAGGATGGTGCTCAAGGTGTTGTTGAAGGCTCAGACTCTGTTTCCTCTCTGGATCTAGACTCATATCCCTCTTTGAAAGGAGTCATCTATATCGAGCTGCTATCCTTGTTGTGTCCCTCATCAGACTGTGAGTGAAGACCATAATAGCTTGAGTCTAGGCCTACCCTGACTGTGGAGTAGCAGGTCGTGTCAATTGTTGCTTGATATACATTGATTTGCAGTCAAAATACAACACATTTGGTGCCTGAAACAAGGGATTTCATGAGTTCTTAGAGTGACTTTTTAGTGTTTTGATGTGTTTAGGTTTTAATCTTGCAGATGAGTTACGTTGGCATGATTTTTGAAGAAAAACTACGGGTTTTGCTGAAGCATAGGCCATACGAGCCAACCTACGAGTCGTAGCTCACGCTACGAGTCGTAGGTTGTATCATAGCAAGAATCAGAGACTAAAAATCAAAATTCTGCCAAGTGAAGGTCACCCCTATGAGCCCAGCCTACGAGTTGTAATATATACTACGACTTATATAGGTGGATTGTAGCAAGAATCAGAGAACCAAAATGTTGGACAAAAACTTGAAGACCAAGACTACGAGACAAACATACGAGTCATACCCTAAGTAATGACTCGTACCAATAGGTTGTATCAGTTTAGTCCAAGATGCCAAGAACCAGATACGAGACCCCGACTATGACTCATAGTCATCGTACGAGTCATAACTGTGAGATTTATCAGCTTCTAGCTGTCTTTTCTGTGTAAATTCTAGGATTATTTTGTAAACACTATATATAGCTTAGGTTAGGTTTTTGAAATGTTTTTTCGATCAGTAGACATTTTCACATTACATTTGGAAGCTATTCTTATGTTTTAGTGTAGATTATTGTTCTCTCTTGGAAAACCCATTTTGGGGATTGCAAGTCTGACCTTGCACTCATTGTTGATCAATCAAGCTTGTGGGTTTGCAACTCTTGGTGCCTATCTCCTTCATTGTTATTGGTGATACTCTCAACTATGTCTATTATATGCATTCTTGTGTGCTTTTCTTTAGCCATGAGTAGCTAAGCACCCACAACTTGGGATTGTGGGAACCACAGGTAGTTGACTTGAAATAACCTGGTTTTCTTGCATTTCTATGATTAGGGTTTTGCATGTATTATCTATTCCCTTTCATTTTTATTGTTGTTTAGTGGTGGCCAACACCAAATCCTTCCTACTATCACAATCCTGACTAAGGTAGTGATGAATAGGAAAAGGGGAGCAGATGATAGAATTCGGTTGATGTGTTCCGGTCTAATTGATCAAACCTGACCAAGAGGAGGATTACTGGGACTATTGGTAACGGTTAGTTGGCACGCTATTATGGCCGACCAAGCACTATGGTAAAATTCAACCTTAACCTTCACAAGAGGGCTGGAATAACCTAAGCTATGTCCTACATGAGACTCACCAATTATAGTTATGTATCTAGGATAATCAAGTCGACGAACCTTGGGAAACACAATTCTCAAGTTATCCCTAAAATCGAGTGTTTCCTTGCATTTTAATTAGTGTCTATTTTATTTTGTTTGTGAATCACAAACACCCACCCCATTTAGAGATTCTAGTCATAAATACTAGAAATGATTAGTGGTGAAGTCTTGTAGCCAAAGCCTTGTATTCCCTGTGGTTTCAACCCTAAACTCGGTTAGGTTAATCACTGATAACGACCGCTTTCTTATTGGAGCGTGACCATCAACCACCATCATGCATCTGGCTGAACAATGAGCTCCTCTGATGATCTACTGGCCTCGAAGTTATGTTGATATTCCGAGGACTCATCTTGTAGTGCTGCTACAAGGCCTGTATCTCATTCTTCTTTGCTTTTTGGTCCATGGCACCTAAAATGCACACATTTGGTAGCACGATTAGCATCATAAGTTAGGAACGAAAAAAAGAACATATCAAAACTAATAAAAGATGAGTCTGTGAAGGCTTGTTTAGAGGTCATAGTAAAAACTATAAGCCGTAAAAAGCCATCATAGATAGCAGGGTGCAGTTAACTTAGCTACTAGAACTGCATCTGAGAGACCAGGTATGACTCATAGAACTTTCTATGAGTCATAGATTGAGTCATAGAGGTGGTTTCAATCTTGAATTTTTGCAAGCATGGCCCTATGAGACCTATCTACGAGTTATAGAATATATTACATAGCTCATAGAATATTTCTTGGGCCGTAGAAGACTCTCGTGGTTGACATTTTCCAGTAATTTGGTTTTCTAAGCCAATCAAATGGGTCCTAACACGATATTGCTAGACCATAATTATTTAAAATAGCACCGAAGCAAGAATATTATGCGCCCTATATGATCTCAACAAATTCCCCAATACTCCTCATGCAAAAATTACATGTTTACACCATAAGCCGACATAGTTTGAATGTTAAAAATTTAGCACACATATGCAATGACACATCATTTTTCAAGCAACAATTTCCATCCACTTTGAACAACATGTGATCACATGGATTTCTTGTAATACTAGTCAAACCAGGCATGGCTACACACATATTCTGTAATTTTCATTATTCAAAACAAATGACAATAACTCAATTAATGTTTAACGCATATCACATATGAAGGCAACAATAAATCAAGTTTGGACTACCATACCTACCAATAATTTGAACATAATGACATTAATTTTGGTAATACAAGGTTTTTAGGGGCAAGAATATATTGAAATTCGATCAAAAGGATCAAAAATTGAAGGAGGATTTGATGTGCTGCTAAAATACAATACTTTTGATTCTTAAAACATAAGATTTTGTGTATTTTCAATGTGATTTTAGTGGGTTTTATGTGTGTTTGTTTTTATCTTTGCATGATTACAACTTGTCCATGATTTTGGGAAATGTTACAGAAGTTCTTGCAGATTTGCTGTTATATGAGACATCTTATAGGCCGTAGACCATTCTACAATTCTTAGGATAGTTTTGTAAGGAATTCCAGTGAGGGGCCAAGTGTCTAAAGTTACTTCTATGAATATGCAGGTGAGTCATAGAAGAGGTTTCATGCCCTGAGAATTAGAGAATGAAGAATTTCAAAAGTTTATCAGACGAAATCCCCTTTACGGGTCATAAACCATTTTACGAGTCATAAAGGGGTGTCATAAAGAAGAAGTCTAGTTTTTCAGCAACAATGTATGAGACCTCGATTACGGGCCGTAAACTTCAATACGGGCCGCACAGTGCTTTTGTGAGGCGTGCTGACCAGTTCTCTTAAGTCATTTAGGATTTGAATTTTAAATATTATAAATAGGTCTTTTAGGTTATTTTTGAGAAGTTCATGTCAGTTGTCATAGAAGCTCAATATTTAGAGAGAGAAAATTAAAGAGTCTTTAAAAACATTTGTGGTTAAATTTGATCTTAAAGCTTGTGATTCTTATTGATATTGGATTGCTGGTCCTTAAATCTATTGGGTAAGTGTTTAATTATGTCTTCTCAATGCATAATCTCTTCATCTACACATAATATGAGTATCTAAATCCACAACTAAGGTTGTGGGAACTATGAAGAACAAACAAAGTAAAACCTGATAATTCAAAATTTTTGGAAGATGTATATGCATGTATTAATTAAGTCTCTTCGTTTTCCATATTTTTTGATGATGGCCAACATTAGAACCCGCCTAGTGTTACTGACTGGACCAAGGTAGTAATGAATAAGAAAAGAGATTAATTAACAAGATTCAATTGATGTGTTCTCATCTAATCAACCAAGCTGGACCAAGGGGAGGTTGTACTGGAACTAATAGGTAATGGTTAGTAATTCACACTATGGAGATGTCCAAGTCGAATAGTGAAATTCACCTCTCACCTTTGATCAAATGGCTTGGTCAACTTAAATTACCATCCTTTATGTTACAATAGACAAGAATTAGGTTATCTAGTGATACTGAGTTGGGAAATAATGGGGAATACAATATCCTAGTTGCTCTCTATTATTGATTTTCTCTTGTGATAGTTAGTTATTTTACTTTTCTCATTGATTATTGCAAATTCCCCCTCCCCCCGGGGAATTGAGTTGGTTAATCACTTGGATTGCACATTGGTGAACTTTTTTGAGTCTACGTATTCCCTGTGGGTTCGACCCTTACCTGGGTTAGCAACTATATCTTGATAGAGACTGCTTTATCCTCTAAAAAGGAGGTGTAAATTGGTTGACATCAAGATTTTTGTTCCATTGCCGGGGAATACGGCTAGACTTAGTGAATTCATTAGTAATTTGAGTGTTAATACTTAGTTTCCTTATTTTACTTTTGTTTGTTGTTTTTGTTCTTTTTCAGGGTGTACGAGTAGTGTATGCCCAACACTTAGAGCCAAGGTATAGAGTTCCACAGAATTTCAAGATGAATAGCCCAAGGCACCGCCAACAATGTGACCAATGCTGCTCTGAATAGGAACAATAATGATAATGCTTGGAATGAGAGCCCACCTCCTTTAGAGGACATTCTATAGCTTTAGGATTTTAACGCCAATGCTTAACTATGGAACCAGTACAAGTTAAATCCTATGGCTATGGAGTTGACTTGAACTATTGTGTTGCCACCACTATCGACGGACACAAAATTCACAATCTCGAGTGGATTACTCTAAATGATACAGAACCATAGGATATTTGTGAGCTTACTATCAGAGGATGCACATAATCAGCTACACAATGTGGAATTTGTTTGTAAAATTGCGATGGGAACACAGAATCTGTCTGTGGATACAAACAATGCTGCATTATGGCTATGTGAGCTCTTGTAGAGTTCAACTACATTGGTAGACTTGTAGAAGGCTTTTTTTGGAGACGTATTTCCCTAGATTGAAGAAGCCCAAGTTGAACGACCAGGTCAACAACTTCGAGCAACTTCCTGGTGATTCAATAAGAATTACTTTGGAGAGGTTCACAAAATGTCTGAGGAGCATCCCCGACCACAAGATCGTTGATGATACCTTGGTAGAGATCTTTAACTGTGCCCTTGATGAAAATAGTCAGGCCTGTGCTAAACTATCACGGGGGGCATGTTTCTAGATCAACCATTTGCCAAGATTGCGGAGCAAATAAAATGAGTGGTGAAGATAATCGTGCATGGGGTAGGGGGACAGAGCTTCCAAAAAGAATTCATGTGCTGTTAGTGTAGGGTTAGAGAAAGCTAGAATTAATGAAGAAATCATGAAACAACTTGCTTAGCTTCGCACAACTATGGATGTGATGATAAAGCAGGGCCAAGAGATAGTGAATGTAGTAGTTTATCAACCTTCACAGGCATCCATATGCGAGGAGCCATACTATGATGAGGACGGTTGTTTTGTTACAGATTAGATGGGGGTTTCTGGACTAGCACCCAAGGGTCCAATCAGAACTATTGGTGCCAAGGTCAAGGAAATCGAGGTTAAAACTTTGGCAAAAATAGAGCTAAGACGGACAACCGCGGAAGTTATTATGATAGGAACAGGGGTTCAGATAGAGATTGGGGTCATAGAGAAGGCTTCAAAAAGATTTTTATTGTGCCACCACACAATCATGACGCAGGTGCAAGCGATTCAAGAATTGAAGAGATGTTTGATCGCCTATTGAAGAAGGCTAAGATGCAGGATGAGACTCTAGGGGACATGGAATCAGACATTTCAAGTACTAATCAGAAAATAAAGTCTCACTCTGTGGCTATCAAAAAGCTTGAACAACAGTTTGGTCAAGTGTCAACTCCGCTTAATCAGCGTCAGAGGGGTAAAATGCCTAACAATATAGTACAAAATCCTAAAAATGAAGGACAGTGTGTAGCGATCACTACTCGTGGTGGCAAGAGCACTATTGATTCTCTTATGCTGGTTGATGTAGAAGATGTTCGTGAGGAGATGGTTGTAGCAAAGAATGTAGAGGAAGAAGATGATCATGAAAATGATGGGATGAGTGAAGCAGTTGACGCACCACAGAGGTTTAAACCCATCCCTAAGCTTCCTTCTCCCTTCCCTTAGAGAATCAAAAAGAGGGAGGAGGAAGGTAAATTCAAGTACTTTCTCTCCATTCTTAAGCAACTCTCCATCAATATCCCACTTATCAAGGTATTAGAGAAGATGCCAGGGTATGCAAAGTATATGAAGGACTTTTGTCACCAAAATGTGCACTATGAGTCAGGAGCTTCCTCAGGAGCTTCAACATTGCAGTGCTATCTACGACGTCTATAGTTCAGAAGCGTGAAGATCTGGGTGCTTTCACCATACCCTGTACCATTGGAGATGTAGAGTTTGCGAGGGCATTATGTGATCTAGGTGCCAGCATAAATCTGATGCCCCTATGTTCTACAAGAAGCTTGGATTGGGAGCCCCTATGCCAACTAGCATGTGGTTATTGATGGCGGATCGTATGGTGAAGAAACATGTAGGGATATTATATGAAGTGTTGGTAAAAGTTGAGAAGTTCATATTCCCTTCAGACTTTGTGACTCTAGACTGTGAAGTTGACTTCGACATCCCAATCATCTTGGGAAGATCCTTGCTAGTCACTGGATGAGCCCTAGTGGATATAGAAGCTGATTAGCTCAGGTTTACATTAAATGACGAAGACGTTGTCTTCGATATCCGTCAGTCCATGAACCATCAAGATGAGTTTAAGAGTGAAGTCCAAGCAATTGTCAAAGTCTGAGTAACCAATTTTCCTAATTCGTGCCGTGACAATTGTTGTGCTATCAAAATGCAACATATTTGATGCTTAAAACTTAGAATTTTATGTGTTATCAATGCGATATTTATGGTTTTTATGTGTTATTTTGGTGTTTAGTTGGTAGGAAAGTAGGTTGGCATGATTTTAGGGAAAACTTGCAGACTCTTTTGGGTTTTTATGGTGTACGGGGCCCTCTATGATTTGTAGAGGATACTATGAGTCATAGAGTGGGTTTCTTGAAGATCTCCAATGAATTTTGATTTTTGAAATTCAGCCATACAAGATCTATTTACGAGTTGTAGGTCACTCTTTGAGTCGTATAGAGTGGCTTCGTGAAGAATTCCAGTGAAGGACCAATTGATGCAGATGAAGTCTATAAGAGAACAATACGAGTTGTGAAACTGTCTATGACACGAAAAGTGGATTTGTAGTAATGAAGTCCATGATCTCAAGAGCTGAACATGAGACCTCGATTAGACTTGTAAGTCATTTTACGAGTTGTAAATGCCTGTAGTAAAAAGCCACATACCAGTTTTTCTAATTTTTAAGGACTTGTTTCTAAATATAATAAATAGTCACTTTTAGGTTAACTTTGAGGGGAATAAAGTAGAGAACATCATAAGAAAGTACTTTTAGGGTTTTGTACTTGGAGACTTAAATCGTGGAGGAGAATACACTTGTGGAATCATTCTATCTTCAAATCTTGTGATTCTCAATATATTTTTGATTTCCTTGTTCTTCAACTCAATTGGGTAAGTGATTCATTATGTTTTCTCAATTCATGATTTCTTCTTCTACCCATAGCATGAATAGCTAAATCCATAAATTGGGGTTGTGGGAACCATGAAGATCTAACTAAATAAACCCGGATAATTTTCAATTCTTGGAATGGGTATTTACATGTATTAATCAATTCTTTTCATTTTGCATGTTTTCTAGTGGTGGCCAACATTAGAATTTGCCAAGTGTTACTTTCTCGATCCAAGTGGTAATAAATAGGAAAAGAGATTGATTAGCAGGATTCAATAATCTATTCTCGTCTAATCAACCAAACTAAACCAAGGGGAGGTTGACTGGGACTACAAGTAATGGTTAGTATTGCACACTATGGAGATGGGCCAAGGCACATAGTGATATTCACCTCTCACCTTTGACCAAAGGGCTTGGTGAACTTAAATTACCGTCTTACATGCTATATTGTAGTGGAGAATTGGATTATTCGGTGATATTGAGTTGGTAAATCATGGAGAACACAATTCCTAAGATGCTCACTTTTATCGATTATCTCTTCCTTTAGTTAGTTTGGTTTATTTTGTTGTTGAATATTGCAACAACCCCCTTCTTTCAGGGAATTGAGTTGTTAATTACTTGAATTACATATTGGTGAATTCATTGTGAGTCTCCGTATTCTCTTTTGGATTTGACCCTAACCTCGGTTAGGTTTTATATTTGACAACGACTACTTTATCCTCCAAAAGATAGGTGTAACTTGGGCGTAATCAAAGATTATGGCACCATTGCCGGGAAATAGGCTAGACTTGATTGAATTCACTAGTAATTATAATTCAAGTGTTAATCCTTAGTTTCCTTGTATTTTACTTTTGTTTTTATTTTTGTTTCTTTGTAGGGCATACCAGTAGTGTATGCCCAACATTAGTAGTCAAGGCATTCCCTTAACTCCATTTGATCCAGAGATGCAAAGAATTACAAGAAAAATGTCTTAAAAAAATGCCAACATCGCGGGTAATGCAGCCTTGAATTGGAATGTTAATGATGATGATCAGAATGACAACCACCTCCTTTTGAGAACATTCCACAGCCTCGGGATTTAAATGACAATGCTTGCTGGCTGAATCAATATAGGTTGAACCCTATGGCTATGGATGTGACCAGGACTATTTTGGTACCACCACTACCGGCTAACACAAAGTTCACAGTTTCTAGTGGGTTACTTCAACTGCTACAAAATCATGGATTATTTTGGCCCTAACATTAGAGCATCCACATAGCCACTTACACAATGTGGCATTTGTTTGTAAGAGTGTGATGGGGACACAAAGTCTATCTGTGGATGCTGTGGGACTTCGTGTTTTCCCATTATCTCTTATGGGCAATGCTGCATTATGGCTATCTGAGCTTCCATAAGGATTGATCACTAGTTGGATAGAATTGCAAAGGGCTTTCTTAGCAAGGTACTTCATTAAGCCAAAATAGGCTCAAAATGGAGGACCAGATAGATCAATTCAAGCAATTCCCTGGTGATTCAATCCTTGATACGTGGGAGCGATTCAATCTTGAGAAACACACGACACCATGAGATTCCTAGGAATGTCTTGGTGGAAAACTTCTACCAAGCTCTAGATGCCAATAGTCAAGCATACTCTGATTCCCTCTTGGGAGGTCGATTTGTAGAGCAATCATTCACAGAGATTCTTGAGCACATGAACATGGTAGTCAAATCCAACAATGAGTGGAAGCCTAGGAATAGACATTAAATGGATTGTGCTTGCACCATTGATATGATTTCTAATTAAGCAAATGTATCCCCGCAGAGTTATGATACGAGAGACAGAAACTCAAGAATTGAGGGGATGCTTGACCAGTTGTTAAAGAGGGCAGATACTTAAGATGAGGCATTGAAGGAGATCAAGTCTGACATTGATAAGATAAACCTCAGAGTGGACCCTGTGGCTATTCAATAACTCAATAGTCAATTTGGACTTGTGTCAGCACAACTGGATTAGATTCAAAGAGGCATGATTGCAAGCTCCAAGAAACAGACATAATTTGGTGATGATGATGCACCAGAGCTTGAGGAAGTCTGACTACTCAAGCTAGCTAAGTCATGCCGCGATAATAAATTAGGTGCTACTTGGGAGGCAACCCAAGGATTTGTGATGTTTTAGCTTAGTTTTGAGTTTATTTTCAACTTTTGGATTCTTAGGTAGTTGTTTGTCTGTGTTTTGATTGGTATTTTTAACATTGGGTTTGTTACATATAGGGTGCAAGTGAACTTTATGAAGAGTATGCAGGTAAAAGACTAAGGCAGCAAATTTTGCTGAGAAAGGCATCAGGTACAGTTTCTGCGAATGGACTAATGAGTCGTATTACACTTTACGACTCGTAACCCCATCTTGTAGAGATTTTCAGTGAGTATGAACAATGTCCACTCAATCTACGAGCTAACTTTATGACTCATAGATCAGACTACGAGTCATGAATGGGGTTTGTGGAACTCAGGTAAGATTCTGAACTTTTCTAACTGTTGAGAGGTCTGTGAGAGCTGAACTTATGAGTTGTAAATCTCTCTACGACTCATAATCAGTGTTTCGTAGACCCAAGCCGAGTAATTTTAACTGCGACTCGATAAAGGTATAAAAGGGGGGTCAAATTATTTTGACTCTACTTTTGACCTAATTGACCGCAATTTTCCAAAAAGTTTCCCTCCTCTTTTTCTGATCACTTTCAAACTAGTGTGACCATTTTTCGTCGTGAATTTCTGACACCTAGGGTTTTGGGTTCAATCATCTTCTCTCTTTTTGTTCTTCAAGTTATTCTTCATTTGTGGTAAGATCTTGACTTAATTTTGATCATTAATTTGCCTTAATTAGTACTTGTTTGACTTGATGAACATGTTGGTTTGATGTTTAATCATGAAATTCTCAGTGAAATCAAATGATGAAGGTGAAACTAGGGTTTCCTGTGATTGAATTTAATGTTTAAGTCTAGAATTGAATTTAATGAAGGTACCTAAAATTTCTTGTTCACGAGAGTTTTTTATGACTCATATATTGCTCCACGAGTCATAATTGCCTCTGGTGGGAAATTTTAGAAACTTGTAAATCTGAGTATTTATCAGATGAGACCTTCTATGAGTCGTAGATCACTTTACGACTTGTAGATAGGTCTCATAGATCCTTGCCTGTTTTTTCAATTACTCTCTGGAATTGTATACGACCCAAGCTTACAACTCATGAAACACTTTACGAGTTGTACCTGGATCTCGTTAACTTTTCCAGTGAGAATTATTGTTCTAAAGCACTAGTCTATGAGAGCACGTTACGACTTGTAGTGCTCACTACGATTCTTGAAGGGGCCCTTGTAGACCCTATGTGCAAGTGACTCAAATGAGTTTTTGCTTTTTATTTCTTGATTGTTGAGGCTAATTTTGGTTCGTTTATGTTTAATTTTTAGATACCATGGCCCCAAAAGGAAATCGTTCGAAGATTGAGGCTTTTAGGAGGAATCTCAAAGATGAGACCACAAATGATGATCATTGGGTGATGATCAGACCCCTCAACTGAGTGGGTCATTCGAGATAGATGATGCCCAATCTAATCCAGAGATACCTCAACCATAGACTAGGGTTGTTGCCAGGTCTAGGTAGCCTCAAGCTCAGAGCATTAGTCCTTCCTAGTCTGACGAGGAAGGTAGTAAGGAGATGGGGAGTAGTATGCCCCAGATGATCCCTTCCAGGGAGGAGCAGAGTTTAGAGGAGGCCTCGAGGATAGAGGACATGCCAAATCCTTTGTTCCACCATCTTCATCATTAGCACCAGATGCTACTACTCATCGGTGGTGCGTCAAGGGTATGGAGGCCATATATTTAGAGGACATTTAGCCCAAGGAGTGGGGAAAAACCACCCGTTCGATATATAAGGAGCCCAGGGTTATTGATGATGGACTTAGCCGTGTCCCAGGTCTACATCACACGATGATACGATATAGGTTGAGGTGGCTGACAAAGTCTTGGATGATAGTCCCCGGTGTTGGTGATGGAGTTTTATGCATCTTATGCGGCCATGATGTAGTGCGATCTTATCAAGGGGAAGAAGGCTATCCACAACCCAGATTCACAGAGTTTCAGGGAGAGGTTGGCGGGTCAATATTTCTGAGGAGACCATTCGCCACATGCTTGCTAGTCCTGAGTACCGTGCCTCCAAGCCTACAGTAGAGTTTGATTGCAAGTTGGGGATAAATCGAAACTCATTGATTATGAAGGATCCCAAGCATAGTACTTCTTTTCTGAGATGGGTGGCCAATTATATTGCGGAGCAGGGTCCGGAGCCTTCTTTGGTCACCACCCACACTAAGCCTATAGTGAAGTCTTCATTGAGTTGCCCCCTAAGTTTTGGTGGCCCATTGTTAGATCACGAATCTGGACAACGTTGGCAGATAACACACTTATGCATGAGCGTGCAGTATTAGTTTCCAACATCTTGGCTGGCTATGATATTGATGAGACTCAGCTCATAGCGAAGTAGATATATGAGTCAACACAGAAGAGGGCAACCTCTATTCCATTTTTGATTTTGATTTACAGACTCTGTGTAGAGTCGAGGGTGGAGATCTAGCACCAGTTAGATGAGATAGTTGAGGCCCGACATACTTTGGAGCCTAACCTGATATAGGCTGATGAGAACCCGATGGCAACTCGACGAGGACAGTGTCCACGACCACCATAGATGTTCACCTTGGAGCCACCACTTGAGGGTTCGACGATTGCCACCACCACTACTGTTGCTACTACTACTAATGAGAGACCCTAGCAACTCGAGGCAGTCGATATTGAGAGAAGTCCTATTATAGCTGCTCCGGTATCACAGGCCACCACTTCACAACCTTCTACACCGGGCATGGTTTATGTGTCCACTATTTCTATTCAGGCCATGTTGCACTGATTATCACATGCTGAGGCCCAGTTATCTCAGTTTATTTATCAACTCAAGCCATGGGTCCGACAGGCTATTGTGGATTCACAGCAGCGAAGTCGGGCGTTCACCATCTCTACTATTTAGGAGCATGTTTTTAGAGTGGATACCCGTATTGATGCCTTTGAGGATCGAGTTTAGAAGAGGTTAGTCATGGCCCGGCCTTCAAATTTGTAAGCCGCACATTAGGAGATCAAGAAACTTAAGGTTGACATGGCAGCTTCACTTGTGGCGACTATGACACTACTAGAGACTATATCTATAGAGAAACTATTTGATTTATTTATCTCTATGGAGCCTCCATAGACTTCCCTCTGGAAGAGACCTTGAATGGATGCTAATCTAGATGAGAGGAATGTACATGCAAAGGTTTTCGAGGATGATAAGGATAAACAGAATGATCTCAGAATGGCCTTAAAGATAGCAAGGCAAAGAGGAGGAGATGATGCTAGCTCGTGAGCATTGTAGGGCGAGGGATATTCCCCTCTGTATACTTTGCAGAGGATACTACCCTGCAGGAGGGCGATGGCTAGACTCAGCCATAGACTGGCGCTTAGGCGTTGAGGTATATTTTTGACCCCTACTTATTCTATTTTTGCTTGATCTGGTGCATTGGGGACAATGCACAATTTTTTCGATGGGATGTGGATAGTTATGGGCCTTGGTGAAGTTTGAGTAGCTTATAGTCCATAACTACCCCAAATTTTGATCACGAGGTTTTCTTGCCTGTGTTTTCTTTCCTCATGTATGTCTAATTTCTGCTAAACCAGTATGTTTAGGATGTTTAGATAATATTTATAGCATGTAATACAAATACTTATGGCATATAGCATGTTTTTATGTTTTGTTTTGAAAATTGGTACCCACCAAAATTTTTTGGTTAGTAGTTAAATGGCCACCATGCATGTTTAGGTGTTTGGAAATAGTTGTTCTGAAAAGTGAGGGTAATTGAGTTATCATGATCTGTGAGTCGCTTGTTAAAAATGTATGCAATGTCATGAGAGTGCGATCTTTTTTTCTAGATTCGTGCATTTTATGCTAATTCAGATTTGCCCTGTTACTCTAAGTTAGATTGTAGATTAAATGGATTAGGAAGGGATCTTAGGCCTTTGTTCTTTAATTAGTCCACTTTAGCCTAAAATGACCAACCAAATAAAGTTTTAACCCTTGTTCCAAAAATTTGAGTCTTAGATGTACTAATTCTTTCAAAAACACTTAATTAGCCTAACCTTGTCAAGTGAAAAACCTTGAAGTTGGCCCTGGTCTATCCTTGAGCATTGTGAAACTTGATTGAGGCAAAAAGTCTAAGTCAAGGGTGGCTACCAAAAGTAGCCGTCGTTTAAGGATAGATATTGTGTACTTCAATACAGACTGAAAGCCTAAGTTGAGGGTGGTCGGTGTAGGGGCAAAAACACAAAAATAAAGGTAGTGAGTCGGGAATAAGGAGAAAAAGAAGAAAATCATGTACCAGACGCAATAAAAAGAAAAAAGATTCCTTAGACTGAGACTACAAGCAAAATGAAGTGTAAAAATGAGGCAAAAGCTAAAAATTGAAAAAAAAACCCAAAAAAGCTTGAATGTGAAAAAAGGGAGAATAAGGTGAAAATATTCAAGTTGGTAAGGTGAAAGTGAAGACAAACGTAGTTCAAGGATGGCTTTTAGTCATTATTTTTCCAAAATGCTATACCAAGGCCCCCTGAGCCTACGTTACAAGCCTAGAAAGTCCTAAAGTGATCCTAGTCCAGTTAGTTGAAAATTTGAGTCATGAGTATATGGGCAAACCTATGATACTAGTCATTATGCATGAACATCTTTTGTGAGAGTGATTGTGTTTGCACAATCCCAAAGCTAAATTTGGAATCATCAGTGAGTGTCAAAAATGAGATTTCTTTTTGTGAGGGTACTTGCATTGCTTTTGTTAGCATTTAACTTGTTCAATGATTATGGACTGTTGATATTCCTATTCTTCTCATAGTTGTGTTGTCAAATGCACTAGTGTGTTTTGGTTTGCTAAATAGCTATCCGATCTTGTTTTAAAAAGTTAGTGTGGGTACTTGTGTTTGAATTGTATGTGAGTATGCCATTAGGTTGAGGTCTGTGTGTTGCTATATTGTCTATATAGATTGAGTCGTTGTTTGAGGACAATCAACAATTTTTTGTTGAGGGTGTTGATGTGCTATCAAAATACAACACATTTGATGTTTGAAACTTAGGATTTTGTGTGTTCTGAATGCGACATTTATGGGTTTTATGTGTTTTTTTGGTGTTTAGTTTGCAGGAAAGAATATTGGCATGATTTTGGGGCAAAATTGCAGACTTTTTTATTTGGTATAGGGGATCTTCTAGGAGTCATAGAGTAGGGATTCGTGAAGATTTCCAGTGAAGTTTGATTTTTGAAGTTCAGCCATACAAGATCTCTTTACGAGTCATATATTACTCTACAAGTCGTATAGAGTGGTTTTGTGAAGAATTCCAACAAAGGAACAATTGATTCAGATGAAGTCCACAAGAGTACAATACGGGTCATGAATTAGTCTACAACTCATTAAGTGGATCCATAGCAGTGAATTCCAAGCTCTCAAGATCTTAACATGAGGCCTCAATTACGACTCGTAAGTCAGCTTAGAGTTGTAAATGCCTGTCATAGAAAGTCACCGAGTAGTTTTTCTATTTTTAAGGACTTGTTCATAAATACTATAAATAGTAATTTTTATGTTAATTTTGAGGAGAGTATAGTAGATAACATCATTAGAAAGTACTTTTAGAGTTTTGTACTTGGAGACTTCAATCTTGGAGGAGAATACACTTGTGGATTCATTGTATCTTCAAATCTTGTGATTCTCAATATATTTTGGATTTCCTTGACCTTCAACTCAATTGCGTAAGTGATTAATTATGTTTTCTTAATTCATGATTTCTTCATCTACCCATAGCATGAGTAGCTAAATCCACAACTTGGGGTTGTGGGAACCATGAAGATATAACCAAATAAACCCAGATAATTTGCAATTCTTGGAATGGGTATTTAAATGTATTAATCAGTTCTCTTCATTTTGCATGTTTTCTAGTTGTGGCCAACGTTAAAACTTGCCTAGTGTTACCTTCTCGATCTAGGTGGCAATGAAAAGGAAAAGAGATTGATTAACAAGATTTGATGATGTGTTCTCGTCTAATCAATCGAACTAAACCAAGGGGAGATTGACTAGGACTATAGGTAATGGTTAGTATTGCACACTATCGAGATGGGGCAAGTCACATAGTGAAATGTGCCTCTCACCTTTGACCAAAGGTCTTGGTGAACATAAATTACCATCCTAAAACGACCCCAATAAGTACCCGAAAATGTGCCTCGGAAGTGCCCTGAATTGTAATTTCTATAGATCTCAAAATCCATGCGTTATTTTAGAAGTCTGACTTTGTATTCTTATTCATAGGGTCAGACTCAGGGGAAAAAGGTCTAACCCATTTTTTAGAGCAACCGTAGCACAATCCGAAATGCTAAAAGAGATGATTTCAAGTGGCTACTGTGCATTCTTAGAGCGACTCACACTAGCTTATTTTTGTGCCAGTGGATTCATTTCAGTCCAAGACTTTTAAATGTTGGCCTAAGCCTTCCCACATGAGAAAATACCTATACTTAGCCATTTTTTCACCCTCATATCATTTAAAACATTCCCCTATACTTATTCAAACACTTAGGCTTATATTTCTCTCAAATTTCAAGTGCCAAAACCCTCTTCGGATCTTAAGGATTTCAACTAAGCTTCAAGTCTCCTTATCCAATCTTCATCAAGTTCATCTCCAAAGCTAAGGTATGTGGGTTTCCTTCATGAGTTCGTTTCGCCCATGATGCCCAAGCTTCCTTTTTCTCGAAATTGCATGATTTGAAGTTGATTTACTCATAGTTCTTATCTATTGTGAAAATCACTGCACACTATGTTGGAGTTTATGAAGTTGTGACTATTTTGCCATGTTTTGGGCTATGAATCTAGGATCTATTGTAAGATTTGACGAAGGGTTTTGATGTCTATTTTTTTGAGGGTGTTACCAAGTGTGTATTGAAGGTTTTATATTGAATTTTCTAACATGATTTCACTCCTGAATTGCATAGTTTTGCACTAGCATTGTACACCCGTTAGATGTTTGATAAAGTGTATGGTTATGATTTCTTGAGGAATTGAAGGTCTAATGCATGTCTATGAGCTGGAAGACTTTATGATGATGATAGAAATGTTTATAGGAGTTGTTTCATGAGAAAGTACCTATGGTGTTGCAAATAAATTGTTGGGTTCTTATGTTTGTTGCATTCTTGGGAAAATGAGGAGTTCTTTCTTGATGATTGAAATGTAATGGTCTGCTAAGCTAGTTCTATGGAATGCTTAATTCGAAAAAGGATAGGCTCCCGTAAGGAAGGCCACTCAATCCGAAAAGGGATAGGCTCCCGTAAGGAAGGTCACTTAATTTAAAAAGAGAAGGGCTCCCATAAGGAAGGTCACTTAATCTAAAAAGGGATGGGCTCCCATAAGGAAGACCACTTAATCCGAAAGGGGACAGGCTCCCATAAGGAAGGTCACTTAATTCGAAAGGGGATGGGCTCCTATAAGGAAGGTCACTTAATCCAAAAGGGGACAGGCTCCTATAAGGAAGGTCACTTCTATCTAAAATAGGAAGGGCTCCCATAAGGAAGTTCAATTAATCTGAAAAGGGATGGGCCCCCAAAAGGTGAATTTACTCATAAAATTCTCTCTGAAAGGGGATGGGCTCCTGTAAGAAAGGTTGCTTCTCCAAAAAGTCTTATGTTATGTCGGTTGATGTTTCTTTCAACATTTATATATTATAATTTATGTAGGACAAATGATTTGCAAAGCATGATTCACTTAAGCGTTGGTCATACATGCCATGTTAATATTATGATATCTATTGCTTATAATTATGCATTTTGATTATGATATCTATCTCTTGTCGCATTGTATCCCACATACTTAGTATATTCAAACATACTAATGCATACTCTATGCCTACATGATGTTATCGTGTAGGAACTAGATCACTGCTTGATCCTCCTCCTACTCCTCCACATGGCTAGTATGATTATTTTATAAGCTTGTTGGTGAGTCCTCCATTCTGGGGACTTCCTTATGATCTCTTGCTATGTATTAAGACTATCTCTTTTGATTATGAATTAACTATGAAAGTGAGCCCGATTGCTTGTCTTGGCCCCCGCTCTTATCTATGTAGTAGAGGTATTGTTGGACATGTTATGTATCTATGTTATGAGCCTTGACTCTCTTAGTCTTGATGTCTATGATATGGAAGTTTACCCTTAGTCTGAATTTCTTTTATTTATGATTATCTCTTATTGTCTTTTAATTTCTTCCATGACCAAGGGTGTGTAATGATGTGTTATGAGGCTTGTTTAGGATTCCTTCGGGTTTACCATTAGCTGGTCACGCCTATGCCCTAGGCTTGGATCATGGAAAAGATGGCATCAGAACACTAGGTTGTTAGATCCTCGGAGTCCAACTCACCGCATTGATTAGAGTCTTATTTATAGTTGTGTTGTGCACCATATGTATGAGTAGGGGTCTATGAGATGTATTAGTAGAAGTTTCCCTTCTTCATGTTGTAAGTAGTGCTATAGAGTTGAAGTAAGTTTTTCCCCTAACAATTTTTCGTTGCCCATGCTAGATGATCATGCCTAACTCAAGAGGAGGAAGACCCTGCGTTCCCGAGGGACAACTAGCTAATGAAGAGCTTCGGGAGGATCTCACTTTGCTTGCACAAGTTGTGGCCAACAAAATCAATTAAGGGGCCCAAGACGGTCATGCCCCTAGACCGGCTTCTTAGGTGAGAGACTTCATGAGCACGAGCCCTCTAGATTTCAATGGGTCAAGGGTGGATGAAGACCCACAAGAGCTTATTGATGAGAATTATAAGGTATTGGACGTCATGTGTATCAGAATGTAAGATAAGGCGGAGTTGGCGGCCTACCAATTCAAAGGGGTAGCACAAACATGGTACAATCAATGGAGAGGGGAGAAGGGAGTCAACAATGTGGTTCTATGGGAAAAGTTCAAGGAGGCCTTTCTTAATTGGTTCTTTTCTCTTGAGCTTATGGAAGCAAAGTTAGTAGAATTCATGAATATGAGACAAGGATCAATGAGTGTGAGAGAGTATGCCCTCAAGTTCAACTAACTCTCTAAGTATGCTCCTCACTTGGTTGCCGACCCAAAGGCTAGGATGAACAAGTTCATGATGAGTGTCTCCGACTTGGTGAATGAAGAACGCCGGTCCATTATGTTGATTAATGATATGGATTTGTCTCACTTTGTGACATATGCCGAGCAGTTGGAATGGGGAAAAGTTGAGAAAAAGGAGGAGTAGAAAGGCTAAGAGGGCCCGTATTGATGGTAAGTTCCAAGGTCCCAAGGATGGCCAGCTCCATCAAGGCCAAGGGTCTTCCAATGCTCCTAATGAAAGGATTGCTAATGATAACCCAAGACACTAAGGTGGTAAATATGGAGGGCCCAAGTCCAAGTTCCCTATGTGTAGGAAAACCCATGGTGGCCCATGTTATAGGAACTCTACTTTTTGCTTTGGATGTGGTGAGATGGGCCATCGGGTTATTGATTGCCCCTATGCTCAAATCGAAGGTACAGATGGTCACCCTCAAGGACAAGGGGATGCTCCTAGGAAAAATAGGTTCTATGATCTTCAAAGAAGGAAAAGAAGGGATGAGATGCCCAATGATGCTATCGGTAAGTTAGAGATTTTCCTTGATTTTTTATTATGCATGCTTTGATGGTTCCATGAGTTGGTATTTCTTTCATTATTCTTTGTTGCTAGCAAGATTTGATTATGAGGGTCTATTGGTGCTAGAAAGGCTTATAAGGGTTGCCCATGTTCTTATAGCATAAAGTCTTGTCTTGTGATCTTGGTTAAACTTGGTTTGATGGGTTGAAGGTCTTAGAGTGGTTTGGTTACTTACATAGCATGCTTCTAGTGAGTGTAGAACCAATAAGGTCGTAATATGATGGTCAAGGATGGTTGAACTATTTGGTCAAATACAATGGGTTAGTCACCAGATTGATCTTTGGTTCGAGTTTTGTTCCCAAGTGAGGATGAGGGTATGTGATTACCCTAAGTGTCTTTTTGTACTAGGAGTGAGCACTTTGAGTATTGGTGGAGTTCTTTGGTTGACTTATGCACCAACCTTGTTTATGGGTTTCATGAATAGGGTCTTACAATACTACCATGACATGCTTGTGCTGCTCTTTAGTGGTGGTGCATATGCACCAACCTTGTTTATGGGTTTCATGAATAGGGTCTTAAAATACTACCATGACATGCTTGTGCTGCTCTTTAGTGGTGGTGCATTAATTTAATTAGATATTGTAAATCATTTGGGAGTAGTTTTGCAAGTCTTGGGGGATGAGAGGTTGTTTGCTAAACATGATAGCTGTGAATAGAAGATAAAAGGAAGGTGGTTAGCATTATTTAAGAATTATGATATGAGTGTACATTATATTTCCTGGTGAGGCTAATGTTATGGTCGGTGCTCCAGATAGCCTAGCATGTGTTGATGATGGTGATATAGATAAGTTGAGCATGGTGGTGTAGCATTCTTGATGGTTCTAAATTTTCCTTGGTTGGTAAGGTCTAGATTAAGCAAGGCCATGTTTCCATCTTATTAGGGTTGGAAGTTTTGGGTGAAAGATAATAGAGTGGAGATTGTCTCCCAAGGGCGAGATGGTGGTTAATGATAACAAGTAGACTAGTTGTGATTAAGGTAGATAATGAGTTTAGGATTGCAAGCCCTTATAGAATGTAGAGGTAGGTTAGTGAGGTTGCATAAGGATTAGAATTACCCAGGGATGTTATGGTTGTCTGATTCTTCATGTTTCTAGGTTGAAAGGATGTGATGATGACACTAGTGCTATAGAACCTGTGAGATTTTGGATGTTGTGGAGGGTAAGTTGGTTTAAGAGAAGGTTCCAGTGGAGATATTGGATGGAAGGGTGGAAGGTGTTGATCGATAAGGATGTGGTATTCGTTAAGGCTCTTTGGAAGGTTCGTCTAGTCGAAAGCGTCTCTTGGGGAGCGAGCATGGAAAAGTACTACCCATATCTCTTTCATTCTATTCAAGCTTACAATAGCTAATCAAGTCCTTTTATGATTCCAAGTCTTCTGTTTCAGCCCCTACGTAATTTGCATGCATCCATGTTTATGTTGATGAGTTCATGATGATCTTTGACACTTATGTTGAGATTTACAAAATGATATTTTAAAGGTATTATTGCATTCATGTTGGGGCTGATTTATTCTTAATTACTCTTCTTATGTACGTTTCTTTGACATTCAGGGACTAATGTTCCCGAGGGGGAGATATTGAAATGATCCCAAAAAGTACCCGAAAATGTGCCTCGGAAGTGCCTAGAATTGATTTTCTATGTATCTCAAAACCCATACATTATTTCATAAATTCGACTTTATATTCTTGTTCAGGGGGTCAAATTTATGAGAAGGAGGGTCTAACCCCAATTTTAGAGCAATCGTAGCAAAATGCAAAATTTTAAAGTGACGATTTCCAGTGGCTACTACGCGTTCTTAGTGCGACACGCACTGGCTTATTTTTGTGTTGGTGGATTCACTTCAGTCCAATACTTTTAATCCAATGCCTATACATAACCTTTTTTCACCCTCATATCATTCAAAACATTCCTCTATACTCACTCAAACACTTAGGCTTATACTTCTCTCAAATTTCAAGTGCAAAACCCTCTCCGGATCTTAAGGATTTCAACCAAGATTCAAGTCTCCATCTCTAATCTTATCAAGTTCATCTCCAAAGCTAAGGTTTGTGGGTTTCCTTCGTAGGTTCCTTTCACCCATGATGCCCAAGCTTCCTTTCCCTCAAAATTGCATGATTTGAAGTTGATTTACTCATGAGTCTTATTTATTATGAAAATCACTACACACTATGTTGGTGTTTATAAAATTGTAACTGTTTTGCCATGTTTTGGGCTAAGAATCTTGGATCTCTTATAAGATATGATGAAGGGTTTTGATGTCTATTGCTTGAGGGTGTTACCAAGTATCTATTGAAGGTTCTACATTGGATTTTCTAGCATGATTTCACTCTTGAATTGCATAATTTTACACTAGCATTACACATCCACTAGGTGTTTGATAAAATGTTCGGTTATGATTTCTTGAGGAATTGAAGGTCCAATACATGTCTTATTAGTTAAATGATTTTATGATGGTGATAGAAATGTTTATATGAGTTGTTTCATGAGAAAGTACCTATTGTGTTACAAGTAGATTATTGGGTTCTTATGTTTGTTGTATTCTTGGGAAAAAAAGGAGTTCTTTCTTGATGATTGAAATGTAACGATCCTGATGAGCTAGTTTTATGGAATGCTTAATCCAAAAAGGGACAGGCTCCCATATGGAAGGCCACTCAATCTAAAAAGGGATGGGCTCCTATAGGGAAGGTCACTTTATCCGAAAAGGGATGGACTCCTGTAAGGAAGGTCACTTAATTCAAAAATAGACTGGCTCCCGTAAGGAAGGCCACTTAATCCAAAAAGGGATGGGCTCCCGTAAGAGAGGTCACTTAATCTGAAAGGGGACGGGATCCCGTAAGGAAGGTCACTTAATTCGAACAGGAACATGCTCCCGTAGGAAGGTCACTTAATCCAAAAAGGGACAAGCTCTCGTAAGGTGAATTTACACATAAAATTCTCTCCAAAAGGGGATAGGCTCGAGTAGGGAATGTTTCTTCTCCAAAAGGTATTATGTTATGTCGGTTGAGGTTCCTTTCCACATTTGCACATTTTATGATCTATGTAAGATGAATGATTTGCAAAGTATAATTTACTTAAGTGTTGGTCATATATGCCATGTTGAAATTATGCTATTTATTGCTTATAATTATGCATTTCGATTATGATGCCTATCTCTTGTCGCATTGCATCCCACATACTTAGTACATTCAAATGTACTAACGCATACTCTATGCCTGCGTGATGTTACTATGTAGAAATCGGAGCACTGGTTGCTTGTCTTGACCTCCGCTCTTATCTATGTAGTAGAGGTGTTGTTGGACATGTTATGTATCTATGCTATGAGCCTTGACTCTCTTGTTCTTGACTATGATATGGAAGTTTACCCTTAGTCCCAATTCCCCTTGTTTATGCTCATCTCTTATTGTCTTTTAATTGCTTCCGTGACCAAAGATGTGTAATAATGTGCCATGATGCTTGTTTGGGGTTCCTTGGAGTTCCCCATTTGTCGATCACACCTAGGCCCTAGGCTTCAGTCATGACACATCCTACATGCTATTCTCTAGTTGAGAATTGTGTTATCTGGGGATATTAAATTGGTGAATCATTGGGAACACAATTCCTAAGTTGCTCTCCATTATTGATTGTATCTTGCTTTAGTTAGTTTAGTTTATTTTCTTGGTGAAAATTGCAAACCCTCCTTTCGGCGAATTGAATTGTTAACTACTTGAATTGTGTATTGGTGAATTCATCGTGAGTCTTTGTATTCTCTGTGGGATTCGATCCTAACCTTGGTTAGGTTTTATATTTCACAATGACTGCTTTATCCTCCAAAAGAGAGGTGTAACTTAGGCGTGATCAACAATAAATAAAGTGTTGCTTGGGAGGCAAATGAATATGGACCCTGGTGCTTAGACGCCGATGTATGTTTTTGACCCCTTATGTTTTTTTTTTTTGCTTTTTTTTTGCATTGGGAACAACGCATATCTTTTCTAATAGGGTGTAGGTAGTTATGGGCCTCAGTTAAGTCTGACTAGCTTGGGTCCATAACTACCCTATTTTTTGATCTCGAGCTTTTCTTGTCTATACTCATTTTTTTGTAGATACTTATTTTCCATTGAACCGGCACATTTAGGATGTTTAGATAATATTTGTAGCATATAGTA
Source organism: Solanum clarkiae (assembly GCA_011800125.2). NCBI lineage: Eukaryota > Viridiplantae > Streptophyta > Magnoliopsida > Solanales > Solanaceae > Solanum > Solanum clarkiae. The sequence goes on along the minus strand of JAABOM020013559.1, from coordinate 87,883 downwards.
CCAACACTTGTGGCATATAACATGTTTTTATGTTTTCTTTGAAAAATGATACCCACCAAAAATTTTGATTACTTAGTTAGATAGTAACAATGCATATTTAGATATTTGACAATATCTGTTCGGATAAGTGAGGGGACATTGATATAGAAATCATGATCTGTGAGTCTTTTGTTGATAAAATATGCAATGCCATGTGAGTGGGAGCATAATTTGATAAATTAATGTATTTTGTGCTAATTCAGAACTTGCCCTATTACTCAAAGTTAGATTGTAGACTAGCTGGATTAGGAAAGGATCTTAGACCATTATTCTTAAATAGTCCACTTTAGCCTAAAAATAGCTAACCAAATTGATGATGTATCCCTTGTTCCTAATGTTTGAGGGTAACATGTACCTATTCTTTGGAAACACCTAATTAACCTAGCCTTGTTAGTTGTAGAATCCTGAGATTGGCCCTGGTCTTTTCTTGAACATTATGTACCTTGACTGAGGCAAAAAACATAAGTTGAGTGTGGCTACCAAAAGTGGCCCTGGTTTGGAATACGGATATTATGCACCTCAATACAGACTAAAAAAAGGCTAATTTGAGGGTAGCTGGTGTAAGGGTAAAGCACAAAAATAAGGAGGTGAGTTAGGAATATAGAGAAAAAGGAGAAAAATCATGTACTAGGTACAAGAAAAATAAGTGATGCCTCAGATGTGAGCTAAAAGGCAAAGTGAAATGTAAACTAAAAAGCAAAGTGAAATGTAAAAACAAGGCAAAAAGTTGAAAAATAAAAAAGAAAGCACCTAGAAAAGCTTGAAATAGGAAAAAATGAGAATAAAGTAAAAGTAGCAAAGTTGATAGGGCAAAAGTGTAGAAAAATACAGTTTCAAGGAGGGCCTTTAATCACTATTTTCCCAAAGTACCATACCAAGGCCCCCGAGCCTACATTACAAGCCAAGAAAGTCCTAAGTGATCCTAATCTATCTAGCTGAAGGTCTGAGTCATGAGTATAAGGGGAAGCCTATGGTATTAGTCATCATGCATGAATATCTTTTGTAAGAGTGAGCATTTTTGCATAGTCCTAAGGTGAAATATGAAAACATCATTGAGTGCCAAAAATAGGGCTTCTTACTGTGAGGACGTTTGCATTGCATTGCATTTTTAACACTAGATTTGTTCGTTGATTGTGGATTGCTGATGATACCTTGCTTGTCGTAGTTGTGTTGTCATATGCACCAGTTTGCATTTGTTTGCTACATAGCTATCTAATCCAGTTTTGAAACGTTGGTGCGGATATCTGAGTCTGAGATTTATTCTAGGTATGCCATTGAGTTGAGGTCTGTTTGTTACTATATTGTCTATATAGATTGAGTCTATCATTTAAGGACAAGCAACAATTTTAAGTTGAGGGGCTTGATGTGCTGCAAAAATACAATACTTTTGATTGTTGAAACCTAGGATTTTATGTGTTCTCAATGCGATGTTAGTGGGTTTTATGTGTTTTTATGTTTATCTTTGCAAGATTACAGGTTGGCCAAGATTATGGGGAAACTTACAAAAGTTTGTGCAGATTTGTTGTTATATGAGACACCTTACGGGCTGTAGACCATTCTATGAGCCGTAGGGTGATTTTGTAAGGAATTTCAGTGAGGGGCCAAGTTTCTAAAGTCACTTCGATGAACATGCAGATGAGTTGTAGAAGAGGTTTCAGGCCCCTAGGATCAAAGAATGAGGACTTTCTAAAGTTTATCCGGTAAAAACCCCTTTACGGGTCTTAAACTATTTTACGAGTCATAAAGAGGTGTCACAAAGAAGAAGTCCAATTTTCCAATAACAATGCATGAGACCAAATTACGGTCCGTAAACTTCAATACGGGCTGTAAAGTGCTTTTGTGCGACGTGCCAACCAGTTCTATTAAGTCATTTAGGATTTGAATTTTAAATATTATAAATAGGCCTTTTAGGTTATTTTTGAGGAGGTCACATCAGTTGTCATAGAAACTCAATATTTAGAGAGAGAAAATTGTGCGAGAGACTTTGAGAACACTTGTGGTTGAATTTGATCTTAAAGCTTATGATTCTTATTGATATTGGATTGCTTGCTCTTAAATCTATTATGTAAGTGTTTAATTATGTCTTCCCAATGTATAATCTCTTCAACTACACATACCATGAGTAGCTAAATCCATAAATAGGGTTGTGGGAACAATAAAGAACTAACGAAGTAAAATTGGATAATTCAAAATTCATGGAAGGTGTATATGCATATATTAATTAACTCTCCTCGTTTTGCATGTTTTCTGATGATGGCTAGAACCCGCCTAGTGTTACTGACTGGACCAAGGTAGTAATGAACAGGAAAATAGATTAATTAATAGGATTCGATTGATGTATTCTCATCTAATCAATCAAACTAGGCCAAGGGGAGGTGGTACTGGGACTAATAGGTAATGGTTATTAATGCACACTATGGAGATGCTCTAAGTCGCATAGTGAAATTCACCTCTCACCTTTGACTAAAGGGCTTGGTGAACTTAAATTACCATCCTGCATGTTATACAGTAGATAAGAATTAGGTTGTCTAGTGATGGTGAGTTGGGAAATCATGGGGAATACAATACCCTAGTTGCTCTCTATTATTGATTTTCTCCTGTGATAGTTAGTTAGTTTACTTTTCACATGGATTATTGCAAACCCCCACTTTGGGAAATTGAGTCGGTTAATTACTTGGATTGCATATTGGTGAGTTTTTCTCGAGTATACGTATTCCCTGTGGGTTCGACCCTAACCTTGGTTAGGTTCTATATCTTGACACTCACTACTTTATCCACTAAAAATGAGGTGTAACTTGGGAGACATCAAGATTTTGAAGGCGGGAATACCCTATGTCACTGGAGTGTTGCTGGAAAGGTGCCGAAGAACTTTGATCATGGTCAAGCGATGGTCGGAGCATTATTGTAGGAGAAGGGGTCGGGTGCTTTTGGGAAATATTTTGAGAATGAGAGGTAACAATTATTTGACCCCTCTTTTATACGTTGACCGAGTTGGGTGAGTATAGGGCTTAGGCTCTATGAAACCCCGATTAAAGGCTGTAAAATGTTCTATGGTCGATAGACCCTGGTTTCGTAGGTTGCCAAAGCCCTAACTTGGAAGATTTTCTTTCATGGTCCCATCTACGGGCCGTATGTAATAGTACAACTCTTAGAGTGGGTCGTACAAGCCCTCATCACTTAGACAAATTAGAAAACTCACTTGGAGTCCACGAGACCCATTCACGACCCCTAGTTTTACTGACGGGCTGTAATGTTAGCTCATGGAATTAAGTGCAAATTAGTTTTCTCATTGGAAGTGTTCAGTGTAGGGGTCGTGGTGTGAACTACGACCCATAGAACTGGTCGTAGAAGTACTTATTGTTGCTTATTCAGCTCAAGATGGCTGACTTGGTCTTGTACCTATATGTACTTCACAAAACACATTGTTACCCTATATGCCATCCCTCTAGAATCCAAAAATTACACCCAAAGTGCTAAAAATTAAACTACTTACAAGTCCAAAATCTAAGAACAAAAAAAAACTACTACTAATACATCAAATGTCATAGGTTGCCTTCCAAGTAGCACATAATATATTGTCATGGCATAGCTTGGACAACTTGGTTACTTAGATTCACCAAGTGCCCAAACTTCCATCTTCAATCCATCGGGCCTCTTCAATGATTGACAGATGTTGAAGACAACTTCTTCATCACTCAATTGAAACTTGAGTTAGTCGAATTCCATATCTACTAGTGCTCGCCCAGTGGCTAGGCAAGGCCTTCCCAAGATGATTAGGACTTTGAAGTTGACTTTGCAATCAAAGATCATAAAGTCTTTGGGTAATATGAATTTCTCTACTTTGACAAGGATGTCATATAGTATCCATGTAGACTTCTTCACCATTCGGTTATCCATAAACAATCACACTTAGATCACAATGTGCCCTTACGAACTCAACATCTTTGATAGTGCAGGAAATTGGGATTCTTCGGGATCCTCTCACTTCTGTACCAAGGACCTTGTGGCAATTGTACTATAATGTTGAAGCTCTTGGAAGAGCTCCTGGCTCACAATCTACTTCTTCGTGACCAAGTCCTTTATGAACTTTGCATACCCAGACATCTTCTCTAAATCCTCAATAAAAGGGATGTTGATGGAGAGTTGTTTCAGAATAGAGATGAAGGGTTGGTATTTACCACCCCCCTTTTTCTTTTTTGATTCTTTATGTGAAAGGAGAGAGAGGTCTAGGAATGAGTTTCAACTTTTGTTGCGTCACTGTAGCATCACTCACCCCATCCTTGGCACGATTGATTTTCTGTCAAATTACAACACTTTTGATGCTTACAACTTGGATTTTTGTGTGTTTTGATATCGGGGTTAGTACAATGGATGTGTTTTTATGTTCGTTTTTCTGGATTACAGGGTTGGCTTGATTTTTGGGCTAAGTGTGCAAATTTTGCAGATGTTGAGGTTTCATGCGACCCTTTACGGGCCGTGGAAAATTCCACAAGACGTAAAGTTGGTTTGTACACAATTCCAGCGAAGGATGATTTTCTGAAGTTAAGTGTACCAACATTTAGATGATTCATAGAACATTTTACGAGTTGTAGACTTGGTGTCATGCACTGAGGATCAGAAAGTATAGAGTTATTAAAAAGTCATCAGACGAAACTCCCAACAAGCCATAAAACTTTATACAGCCTGTAGATGGGTGTCATAGAAGTTGTCCCCAGAATTAAAGATGAAGTCTACAAAGTCTCATCTATAGGCCGTAGAATTTTACACGACCCATAGAAGTGCCCGTAGAGCCTGTCGACCCAGTTCTTCTACTTTATTTTTCTTCTATATTTCAAACACCTATAAATAGTTTTTTAAGTTATTTTTCAAAAAGAAGAGACAAGGATCTTGCTCAGGAAGATAATGAGATTATTCGCAAGATATGAAAGAACAATAGAACACTTAGAGAAAAGTTGTGAAACATTATTTTGTACTTTTAGTTCAATCTTATGATTGTTAGTGAAGAGTTTGGATTTATCCTTCTTAATTTTATTATGTATGTGATTAATTATGTTATTCAAATTCATGATTCTTGCATCTACATTGATAATTAGTTGCTAAATGCACAACTAGGGTCGTGGGAACCATGGAGAGTTAACAAGGTAAAATCAGATAATTCATAATTCTTGGAAACCTTGCATGCATGTATTAATTAATTCACTTCAGTTTGAATGCATTTTAATGGTGGCCAATGTTAGAACTCACTTAGTGTTACTGACTAGATCAAGGTAGTACTGAACAGGAAAAAAGATCAATTAACTAGATTCGATTAATATTTCTTGTCTAATCAATCAAACTAGGCCAAGAGGAGGTTGTACTAGAATAATAGGTAAGGGTTAGTAATGTCATACTATGGTGATGGATCAAATCATGTAGTGAAATATAACTATTGCTTGGATCAAAGGGTTTGGTAAACTCAACATACCGTTCCGCATGCTACACACTAGAAAAGAGTTTAATTATCTGGTAATACCAAGTTAGGGACTCATGGTGAACACAATAACCTAGTTACTCTTCATACTAATATCACACTTGTTTTATCTTAGGATTACTTTTCATAGTTGTTACAACACCCCCCCTTTTGGGGATATAAGTAGGTTAATCCACTTAAATTGTTTTAAATTCTTCTCAGTTTACCTTATTATTTATGAGATCGACCCTATCCTTGGTTAGGTTAGATATCTTGAAAATAACTTCTTTAGCCATCAAAAAGAGGTATAGTTTGGGCGACATTAATGATCATCTCCAGTCCCTGCATCTTTGCTCTCAACGATCTCCTTACGATCATCATCATCCTTAACCGACATCGGAGGGTCAATGGTCTATTTTCCACCACGAGTAGTCACCACAATATACTGCCCCTCATTCTTTAGATTCTGAACTATACTACTTAGTGGTGTACCTTTATGTTGCTAGTTCAGTTGAATTGACATTTCACTGAAATATTGCTCAAGCTACATAATAGCAATAGAATGAGACTTAATTTTCTGATTAATACTGGAAATGTTAGTCTTCATATTTTTCAAGGCCTCATCTTGAGCGTCAACATTCTTCAACAAGTGATCAAATATCTCCTCAACTCTAGAGCTACTAATAGCTGAATCTCAATTTTGTGGTGGCACATATGGACCACTCTTGTAACCATCTCTACGTCCCTAATCAACATCTCTGTCTTAGGACCTATTTCTATCAGAGTAGCCTCCTCAATTGTTGTCTCTGAAGGCATCATAACTGTTATAATTTTGACCTTTGTTTCCTTGACTTTGGCGCCAGTAGTCCTGATTGGACCCTTGGGTGTTGGTCCAGAATCCCGCTATCTGATCAGCGATGAAGCAAGTTTCCTCCTCATAGTAAGTCTCCTTGTACATGGGTGCTCGTGAAGGTTGATGAGTTACTGCATTCACACATTCTTGGTTCTGCTACATCAAATACTCTATGTTGGTACTTATCCGAGAAAACTCTTGCATCATATCCTCATTTTTTTGCTTACACAAAACTAGTACTGATTGCAAATGAGATCTTTGTTGTTGACTTATTTCTCATGTCCCATGCACGATATGTCATGACTACCTTTTCTAACGTCTTAAAAATCATAAAAAATGGGCGATCAAGAAGCGAGCCTCCCATGATTATGTTGGCAACACTTGTCTACTCTCGTCTAGGGCTCGATAAAAGATCTCCACTATGGTGTCATCCAAAATCTTGTGGTTAGGCACAATTCTCAGAAACTTTGTGAACCTCTCCCACAAGGTACTAATTGAATCAACAGGAAGTTGCTCGAAGTTTTTGGTTTGGTCTTTTAACTTTAGCTTCTTTGACCTAGGGAAGAACCTCTCCAAAAAGGACTTCTGCTGTTTAGCCTTGTTGGTAATTGAACTCTATAGAAGCTTGAATAACCATAGCATTGCATCATCTGTTAGAGAAAATGGGAAGACACGGAGCCCACTGATATCCATAGATATATTTTGGCTTCCCGTCATACTCTTACAAATGAAAACAATGTTGTGTAGATGATTATGTGGGTCCAGTAATTCTACAGCATTTGAAGTAACCCACTCGAAGTAATAAATTTTGTGTCATCTGGTAGTGGCAGTAGCACAATAGCTCTAGTGACATCCATCGCCAGAAGATTAAGCCGATATTGACTCCATGTATGAGCCACGACATGGAGATCCTGTGGTGCTGGCTCAATATCCTCAAGCGGAGGTGAGTTATTGTTATTCTCATTCTAGTTCTAGTTTAGTGTTTCATTCATTGCATCAGTTGCAGTATTGTTCATATTATTCTAGGCTATTATTCTCAACGTCCTTTAGATCTCAGGGTCAAACAGAGTCAAGGGTATACCTCGACTTCGAGTGTTGTGCATACACTACAACGACACACTGAAACAAAACAAAAACAAAGACCAAAACAAAAACAACAAAAGGCATAAATAAGGAAAATAAAGATTAATTCCCAAAATACTCAAACTAAACCAGTCTAGTTGTATTCCCCAACAGGGGCACCAAAATCCTGATGTCGCCTAAGCTATACCTCCCTTTTAGAGGTTAAAGCTGTTGTTGTCAAGATATAGGACCTAACCAAGGTTAGGGTCGATCCCACAGGGAATATGGTAGACTCAGAGTAATTCCAAGAAATTCGAGTAAATTAACCTGCTTATCTTCTGAAGGGGGGGTTGCAATTTGCATAAAGTAATCATAAAATAAAACAAGTATGTGAAATTAGTGAGAATAGCAACTAGGATATTGTGTTTTCCCATGATTCCCTAACTTGGTATTACTAGATAATCACATTTGTTTCTATTGTATTGCATGCATAATGGTAAGTTAAGTTTACCAAACCCTTTTATCCAAACGAGGTATAAATTTCACTATGTGGTTTGATCTATCCCCGTAGTGTGATATTACTAACCCTTACCTATTGCCCCAGTACAACCTCCCCTTGATCCAGTTTGGTTGATTAGACGAGAAGAAATCAATTGAATCATGTTAGTTAATCTATTTTCTTATTCATTACTGTCTTAATCCAGTTAGTACAAAATGGGAAAGTTCTAACATTGGTGACCATTAAAAAGTAATCAAAACGAAGAGAATTAATTAATTCACGCATGCACACCTTCTAAGAATTACAAATTATTTGATTTTACCTTTTAGTTTTCATGGTTCCCACAATGCTACTTGTGGATTTAACTACACATATTCATTGTAGATGCAACAATTATGATATAGAATAACATAATTGAGCACTTACAATAATGAATTTAAGAACAAGAAATCCATGCTCTTTAATGGAAATCACTAAATATGAATTATAATCACAACATAATGTTGCAAGTGTTTATCTCAATATTTCTGGTCATTCTGCTCTCTTCTCTATTGAAAATAACCTTAAAAATCTATTTGTGGTACTTTAAATACAAATCCAAAACAAAACAGGGAAACTGAATGCGACAGGCAATACGAGCAAGTCTACGGGCCATACTAAGTTCTACGACCTGTATCGGGGCTTTGTGGGCTTCATTCTTCAAATTTCGTCACAACTTCTATGAGACCTTTCAACAAACCGCATTCAGACTTATGACCCATTCAGGGTTTCATCTGATGACTTTTCAGATAATCCCAACTTCTCATCCTTAGGGTACAAAACCTCATCTACGACCAGTACAACTTTCCATGACTCGTCTGTTAGTTTGTAGATGCGACTTCAGAAAATCACCCCTCTACTAGATCTTACTACGAATCCAACTCTATGGTTAATGGAAACTTCTACAGCTCATAAAGAGTGTCATAGAATAGCAAAAAAAAAAAAGCAGCAACTACACACTTTGCCCAACATCCTGCCAAATCCTATAATCCTCAAAAAAAACATAAAAACACATCAAACCCCTAACATCGCTTTGAGAACACACAAAATTCCAAACTTTAATTATCAAAAGTGTTGTATTTTGATAGCACATTAGTACCTTATCATTGGTGAACCTTTGGTTTTGAGAATTTGTTGTCCTTTGGCCTTGAAATTTGTGGCTTTGTTGGAAATGACCACCTGCACCATCCCTAGCCCTTGGAATCTACCTTCATAACGAGCCCTCTAAAACTCTCCACTCTTTCTCTTTCTAAGTTTTTCTCTTTGAAGTTTCTCGACACATATCATTAGCCAAGAAAAGTCCATTTCCCTAATATGTATGGTGGTGCAACGCTTTTCATTAACCAAGTCGGACACTCCTACTAAAAATTTGTTCATCCTTTCCCAATAATCGACAACCAAGTAAGGAGAATACTTTGAGAGCTTATTAAATTTGAGAAAATACTCTCTCACACTCATGGATTATTGTTTGAGGTTCATAAATTCAATCATCTTTTCCTCCCTTAGTTAAATAAGGAAGAAACAGTTAAGGAAGGTGTCCTTGAATTCCTCCCATGGAACAGGCTCATCATTCACCCTCTCCATCTTCTACTAGGTGAACCATATTTTTGCAAGGCCTTTGAGTTGCTAGCCTATAAGTTCCTCTTTATCCTCCGAGCTTCCTCCCCCCATAATAGCTAGAACCATATACACTTTATCAATAAACACATGAGGATTTTCCTCCAATTTAGAGCAATAAAACTCTGGAGGATTCATTCTAGTGAAGTCCCTCACCGTTTAGGCCAAAGTGGGAACATCAGGAGGTTAGGCCCCTTGCTTAACTTGTGTGGCCGTTGGCTTATGCTAAAAAGGTGATAACAATTTGATATTCAGCATGAGTAACTCCTTCTTCTTAGGGAGCTTGAGAGGCTGGAGGGGCTTGATCCTCTGTCACAACCCAAAACTAGGGCCCCTGGAAGCGAAGGCAGGAGAAAAACCTATTGATTCACCAGTTTGCTAACCTCTTTATCTGCCTGAAGTCGTGTAAACCAGAAATGAATTAACAAATATGAAGCAAGACCTACTCCCTCCCAATGGGGAACCCGAACGAACACAAAACAAGCCTCATAGCATATCATTATACATCCTTGGTCACAGAAGAAATTAAAATGACAAAGAGAAATAAGCATAGACAAGGGAATAGGGGCTAAGGGTATACTGACATATCATAATACCAAGAAACAAGAGAGTCAAGGCTCATAGAATAGATACATAACATGTCCAACAACACCTTTACTACACAGATAAGAGCGGGGGTCACGACAAACAATTGGGCTCACCCTTATAATCAATACGTAAATAGAGGTAAGATAGTCCTAATACATAGAAAAATATCATAAGCAACGTCCCCGGAATAGAGGACTCACCAACAAGCTTGAGAGACAATCGTACTAGTCACATGGAGGAGGAGGATTAACAAGTAGTGCGTAGGTTCCTACATGGTGATATTATGTAGGCATAGATTATGCATTAGTATGTTGGAATGTACTAAGTATGTAGGATGTGATGCAAGAAGTGATGGTAACATAATTTAAAATGCTTAAACATAGACAACGAATATATATAGCAATACGACATGCATAGAAGATGCTCATAGTAAATCATGCTTATATGGATCATAATATAAGTGTAAGGAGTGACTATTCTTAGTGCAACCTAAGGCGTACCACCTCCTTGGAGAGACACATGAGGTACGAACCCCTTCATGAGGTTGATGAAGTACAAATACCCCCAACAAGGTTATTGGGTACAAACCCCCAACAAGGATGATGGGTACTAACCCCCAACAAACCTAGGCCTACTACCCCTCGAGCTATGCAATTGAGGTACCAACCCTCAACAAGGTTACCCGGGCCTACAACCCGCCCTCCCCGAGCTAGGCTTGGTCATCTCCAATACTATAGAGGTAATATCATATATACACTCCTTTCATCATCATATACATACATTCCTTTTCATCATCTTTTCATCATCATTCCATCATCATTCCATCATTATCTCAGCATCATATAGTCATTCAACTCATAAAATATGCATAGGACCTTCAATTCCTGAAGAAACCATAACTGGACATTTTATCAAATACTTAGAGGGTGTGTAGTGCTAGTGTAAAACTATGCAATTCAAGAGTGTTATCTTGATTGAAAATCCAACGTAAAACCATCAAGAGATTCTTGGTAACACCCTCAAGCAATATACATCAAAAGCTTTCATCAAATCTCACATTAAATCTTAGGTTCATACCCTAAAACATAGTAAAATAGTCATTATTTCATAAATTCCAACATAGTATGCAATGATTTTCATAATAATAAGACCCATGAGTAAATGAAGTTTAAATGATGCAAATTAGAGTAGAAGGAAGCCTGGGTATCATCGTTGAAAGGAACTCATGAATGCAACCACATATCTTAGCTTTGGATATGAAATTGATGAAGATTGGAGATGGAGATTTGAAGCTAGAGTGAAATACTTAAAATTCGGAGAGGGTTTTGAGACTTGAGTTTAGAAGTAAAATATTTGGCAAAGTGTTTGAATGAATATTGAAAAATATTTAGAATGATATGAGGGTGAAAAATGGCTAAGTATAGGTATTTTCACATTTGGGGATACTTAGGCCCAAGACTTAAAGGTCTTGGACCGAAGATAAAATTGGGCAACAAAATAAACTGAGGCTACCCTTGGCGCATCGCACCAAGGGCACAGAGACCTCACTAGAATTCACATTTTTGGAAAATCAAAATTACTAATCGATTGCTGATAAATCGAGGTTAGACCCATCTTCACTAAATTTGACCTCCTAAACAAGAATATGAAGTTGGATTTTTGATATCAAGCATGGATTTTGAGATATATGGAAATTACAATTTCAGACACTTTCAAGGCACATTTTCGAGCACTTTTTGGGGTCGTTACAATATCTACCCCTTGGGAACATTCATCCCTGAATGTTAAAGAGATGCACACGAGAGATATAGACATGATAAATTTCAGCCCACATAAGGACGCAAAAATGTACTCAAACATCATTTCAAAATCTCAACATAAGAGTAAAATCATTATGAACTTGTCGAAATGAACATGAATGTATGCATATGTGATGGGCTGAACTTAGAATTGAAATGACGTAGAGAACTTAGAGTGATACCTTAGGCTTTAATGGAGTGGAAAAGGTAAGGATATCTCTTTTGCATGTCCGTTTTGGCCTCCCATGTAGCACTTTCGACTTGTTGATTTCTCCAAAGGACCTTAACGGAGGCCACATCGTTGTTCCTCAATCTCTTCACTTGCCTATCAAAAATCTAAACCAGAATCTCTTCATCAGTCATGTTGTCTTCAACTAGCCCCACAACATCAAGAGGCACAATAGCATTGGGGTTACCTACACACTTCCTCAACATAGACACATGAAGACCGGATGAACTAATTCCATTTCTCTAAGCAAATCAAACTCGTAGGCCACCTTACCGATCCTCTTCATCACCCTATAAGGGCCCATATATCTACAGCTCAACTTTCCCTTCTTACCAAAATGGGTCACAACCTTCATGTGTGACACCTTCAAATAAACCCTATCATTAACTTTGAATTCAAGCTCCCTTCTTCTCACATCGGCATTAGACTTTTGACGGATTTGGACTGTCTTCAATGTTACCCTAATCATCCTAACCTTCTCAAGATCCTCCAAAACAAGATCTGGTCCTAACAAGGCTACCTCACTAACCTCAAACCACCCAACTGGTGATCTACAATGTTTACAAAAAAGAGCCTCAAATGGAGCCATACCAATGCTAGAATGATAAAGATTGTTGTAGTTAATACATAAATAGAGGTAAGATAGTCTTAGTACATAGCAAGAGATCATAAGCAAATGTTCCCGGAATGGAGGACTCACCAACAAGCTTGAGAGACAATCATACTACCCACGTGGAGGAGGAGGAGGATCAAGCGGTGCACCGGTTCCTACATGGTGACATCATGTAGGCATAGAGTGTGGGTTAATACGTTGGAATGCACTAAGTATGTAGGATGCAATTCAACAAGTGATGGTAGCATAATCAAAATGCTTAAACGTACACAATGAGTACATATAGCAATATGGCATGCATGGAAGATTGTCATAGTAAATGATGCTTATATAGATAATAAAATAAGTTTAAGGAGTGACAATTCTTAGTGCAATCCAAGACCTACCACCTCCTTTGAGAGGCACACGAGGAGAACCCCTTCATGAGGTTGATGGAGTACAAACCCCCCAACGAGGTTGAAGGAGTACGAACCCCCCAACAAGGTTGATGGGTACAAACCCCCAACAAGGTTGATGGGTACCAACGCCCAACAAGGTTACCCAGGCCTACCACTCCCCAAGCTAGGAGATCAAGGTACCAACACCTCAACACGGTTACCCGGGCCTACAACCCCCAAGCTAGGCTTGGTCATCCCCAACACTATAAAGATAATATCATCTATATACACTCCATTCATCATCACATGCATACATTCCTTTTCATCATCTTTGCAGCATTATTTCAACATTTTTCATCATCATTTCATCATCGTAAAATCATTCAACTCATCAGACAGTCATAAGACCTTTAATTCTTCAAGAAACCATAACGAGACATTTTATCAAATACTTAGAAGGTGTGTAGTGCTAGTGTAAAATCATGCAATTCAAGAGTGTTATCATGCTAGAAAATTCAATGTAAAACCTTCAATAGATTCTTGATAACACCCTAAAGTAATATACATCAAAACCTTTCATCAAATCGCATATTAGATCTTAGATTCATAGCCCCAAATATAGTAAAATAGTCAAAATTTAATAAACCCCAATATAGTGTGCAGTGATTTTTATAATAAATAAAAACCATGAGTAAATCAACTTTAAATCATGAAAATTAGAGTAAAAGGAATCTTGTGTATCATGGGCAAAAGGAACCCATGAAAGAAACCCACAAACCTTAGCTTGGGAGATAAACTTGATCAAAATTGGAGATGGAGAGTTGAAACTTGAGTGCAATCCTTAAGATCCGTAGCGGCTTTTGAAACTTGAGTATAGAAGTAAAATATTTAGCTAATTATTTTGTAACAACCCCAACTTGTTCCCGGAAATGTGCCTCGGAAGTGCCCGAAATCGTAATATCTATATATCTCAAAATTCATGCACGATATCAAAAATCTGACTTCATATTCTTGTTTAGGGGGTCAAATTGATTGGGAAAAAGGTCTAATCCTGATTTAAGGGCAAACAATTAGCAATTTCATTTTTCGTAACTTTTGACTTCCAAAATCGATCCACGATAGTAACCGCGATGCGCAGCCATCGGAGACCTATGTAAATCTTTCCTCCATGATAGGTTTGTGCTATGGACCAGACGCGGGCCTGTGTGTTTTGTGGAACAGTGATTTTTTTCTCGGTCCAAGTTTTTTGAGTCTTGGGCCTAAGTGTTCCCAAATGTAAAAATACCTATAATTAGCTATTTTTCATCCTCATATCATTCTAAATATTCTCCAATACTTACCCAAACACTTAGCCAATATTTTATCTCCCAATTTCAAGTCTCAAACTCATCTAGATTTCAAGGTTCTCATTCAAGTTTCAAGTCTCCATCTCCAATCTTCTTCAAGGATTCTCCAAAAGATTAGGTATGTGGGTTTCTTTCATGTGTTCCTTTCACCATGATGCCCAAGCTTTCTTTTACCTTAAATTGCATGATTTAAAGTTGATTTACAAATGGGTCTTAATTATTATGAAAGTCACTGCACACTATGTTGGGGTTTATGAAATTGTGACGGTTTTACTATGTTTTGGGCTATGAATCTAAGATATATTGTGAGATTTCGTGAAGAGTTTTGATGTATATTGGTTGAGGGTATTACCAAGTGTCTATTGATGGTTTTACATTGGATGATCTAGCATGATAATGCTCTTGAATTGCATGGTTTTACACTAGCATTACACACCCGCTAAGTGTTTGATAAAATGTTTTTTAAGGATTCTTTAAGTTTTGATGATCTATTGGTTGAGTTATGATTCAAATAACTCTATGATGATTATGATCTTTCTAAATATGTATTTAAATCATGAAAATGTTGATGATGTTGTAGGGATGGATTAAGCCACTTTCTTAAGATTATACCTCTTATGAGTCTTTGATGTTGGTGTTAATGAAAGGGTAATGTTGATGATGACCCATTCTTATGATTGAAGTTAGGCTCACCGTTTGAGGTTAATGATGTTGAGAGATACTTAGGCCATGTCTCTATGTTTATTGCAAGTTATTAAAGTATGATTATCTTATATATTCGGTGGGATTAGACTTAGCACCGAGTGGACTAGGGGCGAGTCCCCAAGTCCTAGAACTATGTTCCACCATAGGTGAAGAGATTGTAGGTAAGTTCACAAATCTCCCAGAGGCGAGTACCCTAAATATGAAGGCTTGAGGCTAGTACTTGAGTCTGGGCTTGGCGAGTATCATAGTCCAAGAACTAGAGGTGATTACTTGATTCACATAAGGCTTAGTGGATCTACTTAGGCATTAGGAGGTTTACCTTGGCAAGTAACTTTCCCCCTTTCATCTGATGTAGGGTTGATATCGAGATTCCAAGTTGTAGGTCGCTTGGTCTTATTTTATATTGATTGAGGTTTCTTCCCGCACTATGTATTATGAACTATACAAGTTGATTTGGATTGTAAGAATTTTTTACTTCAAGCATCATTGATACATGTCCTATTGTTATTATGCTATTCATTTCTTATGATTATGCATTTTGACTATGTTTCCCATCTCTTGCTGCATTGCATCCTACATACTTAGTACATTCAAATGTAGTAACACATACTCTATGCCTACATGATGTCACCATGTAGGAACTGGTGCACTGCTTGATCATCCACCTCCTCCACGTGGCTAGTATGATTGTCTCTCAAGCTTGTTGGTGAGTCCTCTAATCCAAGGATGTTGCTTGTGATCTCTTTCTATGTACTAAGATTATCTTTCCTTTATTTATGTATTGATTATGAGGGTTATCTTGGTTATTTGTCGTGGCCTCCGCTCTTAACTATATAGTAGAGATGTTGTTGGACATGTTATTTATCTATTCTATGAGCCTTGACTCACTTGTTTCTTCACGTTATGATATGGATGTTTACCCTTAGTCCCAATTCCCTTGCTTATGCTTATCTATCATTGTCATTTTAATTTCTTTTGCGATCAACGATGTATAATGATATGCTATGAGGCTTGTTTAGGGTTCCTTCAGGTTCCCGATTCGCCGGTCACCTCTAGGCCCTAGGGTTGGATCATGATATTTTTTGATGAATATTGGGAAATGTTTAGAATGATATGAGGAAAAATAGCTAAGTATAGGTATTTTCAATTTGGGGACACTTAGGCCCAAGACTTAAAAGTATTTGGCCGAAGTCAAAACCGGACAACAAAATACACTGAGGCACACCCTTGGCGCATCGCGCCAGGGGCGCAGAAACCTCAGTAGAATTTGCATTTTTGGAGAATCAAAATGCTAATCGATTGCTCTTAAATCGATGTTAGACCCATTTTCCACTCAATTTGACCCCCTGAAAAAGAATATGAAGTCGAATTTTTGACATCGCATATAGATTTTAAGATACATTAAAATTACGATTTTGGGAACTTTCGAGGCATATTTTTGGGTACTTTTTGGGGTCGTTACTGATGTGCAATCAAATTACAGCACATTTAATGCCTAAAATAAGGGATTTTATGAATTCTTGAAGTGACTTTTTATAGTTTTATGTGTTTTTGTGTTGATATTACAAAAATGTTAGGTTGACATGATTTTGAAGAAAAGTTGCAGATTTCGCTGAAGCATAGGCCATAAGATCCCACCTACGATTTGTAGCCCAAGATACTAGTCATTGGGTGGTGTCATAATGGGAATCAGAGACCAAAAGTTCAGAAATCTACCAAGGGACGGTCACTCTTACGACTTATACAGATGGACTCGCAACAAGAATTAGAGAACCAAAGTGTTGGAAAAAAAATCTGAAGACCAAGAATAGGAGACCAACATACAAGTCGTGGCTCAAGCAACGACTCATACCTATGGGTCATTCTAGGTTAGTCCAAGATGCCAAGAGCTTGATACGAGACCCTGACTATGACTCGTAGGCCATCCTACGAGTAGCAACTATGAGGTTTATCACATGCCAGCTATCTTTTCTGCATAATTATTAGGGTTGTTTTGTACATACTATAAATAGTGTAAGATTAGGTTTAAAAAAGGGAGAGGAGAAAAAATGTGAGTTGACACTTGAAAAAGGAGATTTTATCTTTGAGCTCCAGATATTCTCCCAAGAATATTTTAGGGCTTCAAATTAGATTATTATTTTCCATTTTGAAAACCCATTTTTGGGGATTTCAAATCTTGTACTACATACTTTGGAAGTTATCAAGCTTGTAGGTTTGCAATTTGGGTGTCTTCACTTTCATTGGAGTTGGTAAAGTTCTCAACTATGCCTATTACTTGCATTTTTGTGTGTTTTATCTTAGCCATGAGTAGCTAAGCACCCACAACCTGGGGTTGTGGGAACCATGGGTAGTTGATTTGAAATGACCTAGGTTTTGTGCATTTCTATGATTGGGGTTTTGTATGTATTGTCTATTTCCCTTCGTTATTAATGTTGTTTGGTGGTGGACAATACCAAACCCTACCCACGATCACGATCTTGACCAAGGTAGTGAGAACAGGAAAAGGGAAATAGTGATAGGATTCAATTGATGTGTTCCTATCTAATCGAACAAACCTGACGAGGGAGGTTGACTGGGACAATAGGTAATGTTTAGTTGGCACGCCATGGTGAAATTCGACCTTCCCCTTTATAAGTGGGCTAGAAGAACCTAAGTTACCATCCTGCATGTGTTTCATCAATTGTAGTTAATTTATCTAGGGTATTTGAGTCAATGAGCCATGGGGAGCACAATTCCCAAGTTGTCCCCAAATTTGAGTATTTTCTCGTATTTTAATTAGTATTTATTTCATCTTTGGTTTTTGAATCACATGAACCACCCCATTTAGTGATTGTAGTTATAGACACTAGAAATGATTAGTGGTGAATTCTCATAGTCAAGCCTTGTATTCCTTGTGGATTCGACCCTAACCTCGGTTAAGTTAATTACTGATAGTGATCACTTTCTTATTGGAGCGTAACCATCAACATCAAAAAATTATGGTGTTGCCAGGGAATACAGCTAGGTTTTGACTTGAGTTCACGATTAGTTGATTCTAGTGTTGATTTCTAGAGTCTCTTGTATTTTACTTTTTCTATTTGATTTTTATAGTAATTCTAGGTACGGGTTAGCTGGCACTATGGCTGGGCAGATGCTTTACATTGCAACTGATGTGTTGGAAGCGTTACAGAGGCGTGCCTTATTTCATGGGCAAAGGTCTGAGGATCACCGAATCCATCTACAAAATTTAAATCAATCGCTGAGTGAGATCCTTGGGATGAGACACCCTTCTTGGGAGGCTATGGCTCTTCAAGTTTTCCCCATGACTCTGCGGAATGAAGCTGCAGAATGGTGGTTGATACTCCCAGCTGATGTT
This sequence comes from Solanum clarkiae, assembly GCA_011800125.2. Taxonomy (NCBI): domain Eukaryota; kingdom Viridiplantae; phylum Streptophyta; class Magnoliopsida; order Solanales; family Solanaceae; genus Solanum; species Solanum clarkiae. The sequence continues at coordinate 69,313 of JAABOM020013559.1, read as the reverse complement.
TGGTCAAACTGGGGAGAGGTACAAAGAGTTTTCCTCAGAAACTTCAATAGGGAGACCAACATGCAAAGGTTACAAAATAACATCTATAACTTCAAAAGAGTGTCAGGAGAACCTTTGGTAGTGGCTTGGGAGAGATACAAGCAGTACTTGGCTGCAAATCAGAACCATGGTCTAACTGATGATGACTTGGCAGCTAACTTCTATCAAGCACTAACTTTTGAACTACAAGGGCAGGCTGACACATTGTTCAAAGGAGAGTGTTGTGAGTTCATAAGATGACTATTTAATGTGATAAATGCAACCATGGACAAGTTATTTGCAGTTGTTCAAGTCTACCAACCCCTTCAGGGGGCAAGTTGGACCAACCACTAGTACATCTACTCGAGCCTCTAGTAAAACAAAAGTGAAAATGCTGCACATTTGATGAGGTTACCCCACCAACATTGTATCACAGATCAACTTACCCCAATGGAGCATATTCTTGAACAAGTCCTGACCAAGGTGAATGAGTAAGATGACATCATCAGGGAGATACAGTTTGATGTCCTCAAATGTAATTACAAAGTGGAACAACAAACTATATCAATGCAAAGTCTGGGTAATAGGATTAAACAGCTTGCTGAGCAGATTGATGCAGTGCAAGATGACAAGGGAAAAGTAGAAGAAGCAGTGATGGAGCCCAAGAGGAAGTCTAATACTCATGAATGACTGAGTCAAGCCATGACGTTAAATAAGGCACTTCTTTGGAGGCAACCCAAGCATTTTGCTAATTTTTTGTTTATTTGAGACTTAGAGTAGTAGTACTAGTGGTTTGTTTTAAATTAAGAGACAATGATGCAAGTGCAATATTTTTGAGGATTTCTGTGCTTTGAGACTTGGTGTGCAGGTGAGAATTAGAAGAACTAAAGATCTAGAAAACATTGGACCTAGAGCAGCTCCTACAAGCAGGCCTACGAGTCGTAGTCTACACTACAACTCGTAGTCATGCTTCATAGAAGGAATCAGTGAGCATCTGAAGTTGACACATACACTACGAGCCAACCTTACGATTTGTAGGATCCCCTACGAGTCGTAAGAGGGGTTGGTAGTGCCCAGGTATGATTTCTGAATTTTTGCTAAGTGTTAGGTTAGGTACGAGATCAGGACCTACGAGTTGTAGGACGACCTATAACTCATAGTCGAGGTCTCATAGCCCCGATCTGAGGCATTTTAAAACCTAACCCAGTTTGTTATAAAAGGGGGTCAAAACAATCTTTGACCCTATTTCATCCAATTTATAACACTAAAGACTACGAAAAACTATTTCCCATCCCATAAATCCATCTCCAACCAAAAATCCCAACTACCCTTGTCATTCTCTAGCGAAGATTCCGACAAGGGTACCAAATTCTAGGTTTTTGACGCGAAAATCATTCCTTCTTCCTTTGGTTCAGTTTTCGACTCAATTGGTAGTCTTTTTGATTTCATTCTTCGATTATTATTGATAATCTTGTTCCCTACATAAGTATAGGTTTAGTTTGATCATGCTTGAGGATATCACACATTGCTTTGCATAGCTAAGCTTGGAATCTAGGGTTTGTTGGCTTTGAAAATGATTAAGTTGTGGATTAAGCCTTCTTGAGGGTTATGAATGGATGGTTATGAGTATGAAATTATTAAATTTTTGGTTTGTGTCACATTATTGTTGCTCACATTGGGTTGGAATGGTTATCAGAGTTGACATTTAGATAGTATGGGTGTGATTGCTTGTGTTTGAGCATGTGAGTTGTGGTTGAATCGTCATTAATGGTGATTGCCCTCCTTTGGAATATTGTATGATTGCCAAGTATTGGTTTGGAATGAGTTCTATGTTTGGTATGCTTGGAAAATTGTAAAATTGATTTCAACTCCTAGGGTTAATGGTCATTTTGAATTGCCAATGTTAGTTTGGGTTGAATATGTGTTGTTTAGTCTTGCTTTGCTCCCCTTTGCTTAAATGTGCTGAGATTTGGTGATGAATTTATGCCTTGAGTGAGAAATGGAAGTAAGTTTATACTAAGTTACGTGGAACTCTTACGACTCATAAGTTTCTATACGAGTCGTAGTAGTCCGTCGTAGCAAGCATTAGTACCCTGAAATTCCTTCGCATTCCTCATATGGGACCAACATATGACTCATAGTACCTGGTACGACTCTAGTGGGGCTCTCGTAGACTTAGGTAAATTTTCAAAGTGTTTCTGTAACTAGGTGTGAGACCAAGGTTATGACTCGTAGGCCATCCTACGAGTCATAACTGTGTCTCGTATATGTGATCAGAAAGTAATTTTAAATGCACAACTGGTTCTACGAGGTCAGTATATGACTCGTAGGTCCGAGTCATAACTACACTCGTTCCTGCACATATGCAGTTGCATCAGTTCTTGTTTTCCCTTTATTTAGTTTTGTTCTCTGTTGTGTGTTAATTAAGTTAATCGTCTTAATGCTCATGTGGATTGTTGGTTGTGCTGTAGATATCATGCTGCCTAAAGATAATAGGGATATCCAAATGTTCAGGCGGAGAGTAGTGGACGAGTCTTCCGAGACCGAGAGGTCCAAAGGTCCAGTTGAAGTCCACAAGGTCAGGATTGACCCTATTGCCAATGTTCCTAAAACTCGAGCCCGTACAACTCGGGAGACTATGGAAGTTACAAGTGCCTCCCAGTGTGAAGAAGAGGTAAAAGAAGTGGAGAAAAATGACTAGGCGAGTAGTTCACATCAAATGACTCTTACACATTTCGGCTCCGAGTCAGAGTCCGAGAGCACTTCTTATACTGAGCAGGAGAAGGCCCAGTCTCAGCCCCCAGTCGACCCCAGATAGTGTGTTGCAGGCATGAAAGAGATCTATGACCAGGGGATAGAAGATACGGAGCATGTGCAAGTCGGTCCAGCAATTTCACGAGGAGTCCAAGTTAAGCACCGCGGGGTTAGATAGAGTACCTGACTTGGATAGGGAATTGGAAGAGCATGGGCTCCGTTGGACTACGCAGCAGCTAGGCAAATATGCCCCTTTGGTGGTTCGTGAGTTCTATGTTTCATATCTTGCTGCATTCCGTGGGGGGCTACCAAAAAATAAAAAGCCAATCAAACAGCCGAGGCTATGAGTAGTGACAGTTAGGGGAAGGAAGGTTAACATCTCGAAGGAGACAATCTGTCGAGTACAGTCTGGGTCTACCTATAGAGCACCCCAGTTGACCGCTGATGATAGTCGGATCGATAAAATAAGAAGAGCGGTCCCTAGGAAGGATGTTGGGGTTAGGACGGAGTTGTTATGGTGGATTGTGAGTCAGATCTACGATCCGAGGTGGAGCCTACATGGATCACAAACAATATGGACTCAATTGTGAAGGCACACCTGTGATTCCGAGCTAAGTTTTGGTAGTCCATTATCCGCTGGTGTATTAGGCCAACTTTCGCGGATAATGTGATCACCCTTGAGAGGGTTGTATTATTGGCCTGCATCCTAGCTGGTTATTCAATTGATTGGACTGGAATTATATCAGAGAAGATTCATGAGGCTGTAGCTCGGACGAACACCTCACTGCTATTTCCAGTTCTTATTCATCGACTATGCAATGCAGCAAGTGTTCCCATCGACCCCCACCGAGACTCTCATGTGGAGGCCACACGCACTGTGGATCCCATCTTGATAAAGTCTAACGAGAATCTAGTGACCTTATGATTCCCAGCTGCTCCTATCCTAGAGCCTTTCCTGGTAGATCCTTAGGTCCCAGGTTCACCTCAAGCTACTACCGACACTACTCTGGCGACTACAGAGCCCACACCTGTAGCTAAGATCGAGTCGACTCCTTCTATTTTGTCTACTGTTGCATTTCAGACTTTATTATTTATGGTTACTATAACTGAGGGGAGGCTTCGTGAGTTGTCAGCACGGGTCTAGCCGGTGATTGATCAAACTGTTCGGGACTCTAAGGAAAGGATGAAGGCATTTTCCTGAGACTTAGTTGATGATAAAGTCTGAGCGGTTGATGCACGGGTCAATGCATTCGAGGCTGGAGTCCCGAAGAGGCTCGAGGGTGCTAGGCCTACCGATACAAGTGCGATGAATGATGAGTTAGCCAGGTTCAAGGACAATTTATTGCAGGTGTTGGCAGAACCTATTTCATCCCAGAGGTAGCACCAGGAGGTGACAAGGCCTTTGATTGGCTTGCAGACCGTCCAAACACCCGAGGGAAGAGACCTCTTGAGAATCTCGACCCAGAGCCGGCCCCGAAGAAGTAATGACAGGAGGAGGAGACCATACCTGAGGAGGTGGTGCAGGAGTCACTTTTATTAGCGGCTATGTAGAGAGAGAGAGAGAGAGCACAACAGACTGCCTGGAGAGGGTACTTTCGGCACTGCAGTAAAGGAACAGAGATAGCCCCAGGACCCTGCTGATCAGACCGAGACTGGTGGATGAGCACCAAGATGTTTGACTTCTTTTGACCCCTGTTTTATCTTGACATTTTTGATACTTTGTTCTCTTTTTAGACAATCTTGTTCTTATGTGGTTTTTGGTGGTTTTTAATTATGTTTATACTGGATGTTATTTTTACTTTTACTTTGGATGTTTATTTTTAGTTTTTAATGAGTGTATGTATATATATATCTATGTTATAATATTTTTTATCTTTACTTTGAAGACAAAGTATTATCTTTTGGTGGGGTGGTGGAAGTTATGGATTAAGGTGAAGTCTGAGTAGCCTCAAGTCCATAACTTCCCCTATTTTTGATCCCAAGGTTTTCTTGCTGTTTTTCTTTTTCCTTATGGATGTTTATTTTTCAGTTGAATTGGCATGTTTTAGGAAGTATAGATAATTTGTAAATGCATAGTAATGTTATCTTGTGGCATATATAGAGTTCTTAAATTTTGTTTAAACTTTTGATGCAAATTTGGGTACCCTGAAAATTTTTTAGGTTGTGAGTACTGATGCATTCATACATTTTTGAGTATCTGGCAATGCCTATGCTGATATTGTGAAGGTATGTTGAAACTGAAACATGACCTATAAGCCTATACTTGATTGTGGCTGCAATTGCCATGTGTGCTGTGAGCTTATCTTGTTGAATTCATGCATTTCGTATGGACTCAGAAATTGCCTTCATACTCTAAGCTTAGTGCAGTGACTTAGTTGATTTGGAGGTGATCTTAGTCCTTTATTTTGATAGGAAGCCCACTTTTGCCTAAATTGCCTACCTAATGAACTAGTGAATCCCTTGTTCCGAATGTTTGAGCTTCTCATGCACTCATTCTTTCTTTACACCTTGCTGACTTAACCTTGTTTGATGAAATATCCTGATATTGGCTCTGATCTATCCTTGAACACGTGAACTTTGATTGAGGCTAAAAGCCTAAGTTGAGGGTGGCTACATTGGTGGCCCAGGTTTGAGACATAGATATTGTTTGCTTCACCTTAGGCTAAAATCCTAAATTGAGGGTGGGCCCTTAGTACTGTAAAGTAATAAAAATGAGGTGGTTAGTTGGGGTGAAAAGAAAGAAAATGATTAATCATGAGCTGGGTGAAGGAAAAAAAAGAAGAAAAAAGTGCCTTGATATGAAAAGATGTGCAAAAATGAGTTTGAAATTGAGGCACAACTATAAAAAGAGAAAGAACAACCTGTTAAAGGCTTGAAATGGTAGAAAAAGCGAGGAACTAGTGAAATTGGATGGGTTGTGAAGGTAAAAGTGTTGGTAAACATGGTCCAAGGATAGTTTTTAGTCACTAAATGCCAAAAACTCCAAACCAAAGCACCATGAACCTATGTTAAAAGCTCTTAAGTCCCAAAGTGATTCAAGTCCAGTCCATCACCGAGCCGAAAGATGAGTATAAAGGAAAGCCTATGAGGTTAGTCATTGTGCATAAATTTCAATTGTGAGAGTGAGAATGTTTCCTCAGTCCCTGATTTCTATATGTACTTGAGTGAGTATAAGGGACTTCTTTCTAGTGAGGACATTTGTACTACTTGAGTAACATATGACTATGCCAGTGATTATGGAAGGTTGATGCTCCTGAGCTTATCGAAGTTGGAATGTCAGCTATCTCATGATGTTCTTGTTTGCTCACTAACTTTGCAACTCTATTTTGAAAGTAGTAGTTGGGTACCTGAACTAAATAAGTTGTTGTATATGCCATTGATATAGTTGCTATGTATTTCTCTTTATCTGCATAAATTGAGTTATCGCTTGATGACAAGCAACAATTCTAAGTTAAGGGTGTTGATGTGTTGTCAAATTATAGCACATTTGATGCCTAAAACAAGGGATTTTGTGAGTCCTTGAAGCAAATTTTTATAGTTTTTATGTGTTTTTGTGTTGATATTGTAGAAAAAGGTTGGCATGATTTTGAAGAAAAGTTGCAGATTTTGCTGAAGCATAGGCTATATGATCCCACCTACGAGTCGTAGCCCAAGCTACGAGTCGTAGGGTGGTGTCATAATAGGAATCAGAGACCAAAAGTTCAGAAATCTGCAAATGGAGGGTCACTCCTACGAGCCCAACTTACAACTCGTAAGACATACTATGACTCGTATAGATGGACTCATAACAAGAATCAGAGAACCAAAATGTTGGACGAAAAAACTGAAGACTAAGACTATGAGACCAACATATAAGTCGTGGCTCAAGCAATGAATCGTACCTATGGGTCGTTCCAGTTTAGTACAAGATGCCAAGATCTTGATATGAGACCCTGACTATGACTCGTAGGCCATCCTATGAGTCGTAACTGTGAGGTTTATCAGATGCCAGCTGTCTTTTCTGCATAATTATTAGGGTTATTTTGTTCATACTATAAATAGTGTAAGATTAGGTTTTAAAAAGGGAGAGGAGAAAAAATGTGAGTTGACACTTGAAAAAGGAGATTTTGTCTTTGAGCTCCAGAGATTCTCCCAAGAATATTTTAGGGTTTCAAATTAGATTGTTATTTTCCCTTTTGAAAACCCATTTTTGGGGATTGCAAATCTTATACTACACACTTTGGAAGTTATCAAGCTTGTGGGTTTGCAATTTGGTTGTCTTCACTTCCATTGGAGTTGCTAAAATTCTCAACTCTGCATGTTACTTGCATTTTTGGATGTTTTATCTTAGCCATGAGTAGCTAAAACACCCACAACTTGGGGTTGTGGGTACCATGGGCAGTTGATTTGAAATGACCTAGGTTTTGTGCATTTCTATGATTGAGATTTTGCATGTATTGTCTATTTCCCTTCATTATTAATGTTGTTTGGTGGTGGCCAATACCAAACCCTGCCTACTATCATGATCCCGACCAAGGTAGTGACGAATAGGAAAAGGAAAGTAGATGACAAGATTCGGTTGATGTGTTCCCATCTAATCGAAAAAACCTGACCAAGGAGAGGTTGACTGGGACAATAGGGAATCGTTAGTTGGCACCCCATGGTAATCGACCAAGCTCCATGATAGCCGACCAAGAGCCATGGTGAAATTCGACCTCACCTTCGCAAGAGGGCTGGAAGAACCTAAGTTGCCATCCTGCATGCGATTTATCAATTGTAGTTTATATTATCTAGGGTATTTGAGTCAACGAGCCATGCAGAGCACATTTCCCAGGTTGTCCCCAAATTTGAGTGTTTTCTCGTATTTTAGTTAGTGTTTATTTTATTTTTTTTTTTCGAATCACATGAACCCTCATTTAGAGATTATAATTATAGACACTAGAAATGATTAGTGGTGAATTCTTGTACTCAAGCCGCGTATTCCCTGTGGATTCGACCCTAACCTCAGTTAGGTTAATTACTGATAGTGACTGCTTTCTTATTGAAGCGTAACTATCAACATCAGTTACAATTTCTCACCCTTGGGAGCATTCGTACCCGAATATTAAAGAGACGTATACGAGAGATGTAAACATGACAAATTTCAGCCTACATAAGGATGCAACAATGCACTTAAATATCATTTGAAAAATCTCAACATAAGAGTAAAATCATCATGAACTTGTTGATTTAAACATGAATGTATGCAAATGTAATGGGCTGAACTTAGACTTAATATCACATAGAGAACTTAGAGTGATACCTTAGGTTTGAATGGAGTAGAAAAGGTAATGATATCGATTTTGCATATCCGCTTCGGCCTCCCATGTAGCACTTTCGACTCGTTGATTCCTCCAAAGGACCTTAATGGAAGCCGCATCCTTGTTTGTCAATCTCTTCACTTGCCTATCAAAAATCTGAACTAGGACCTCTTCATAACTCAGGTTGTCTTCAATGACGCCCACAACATTAAGAGGCACAATAGCATTGGGGTTACCCACACACCCCACACACTTCCTCAACATAGACATATGAAAGACCAAATGAACCAATTCCGTTTCTCTACGTAAATCCTACTTGTAAGCCACCTTACAAATCATTCTCATCACTCTATAAGGGCCCACATACCTAGGGATCAACTTGGCCTTCTTACAAAAACTTACCACACCTTTCATGGGTGACAACTTCAAAAAAAAATAATCATCAACTTTTAATTCAAGATCCCTTCTTATCACATCGGCATACGACTTTTGACGGCTTTGGGCTATCTTCATTCTTTCCCTAATCATTCTTAACTTCTCAAGAGCCTCCATAATCAGATCTTGTCCTAACAAGGCCATCTTACCAACCTTAAACAACCCAACCAATGATCTATAACATCTTCCAAAAAGAGCCTCAAATGGAGCCATACCGATGCTAGAATGATAACGATTTTTGTAGGAAAACTCAATCAGTGGGAGATGATCATCCCAACTACCTTTAAGCTCCAATACACAAGCTCTAAGCATATCCTCAAGGGTTTGGATTGTCCTTTTTCCTTGTCCATCGGTTTGAGGGTCGAAGGTCGTAGAAAGATTAACTCTAGTACCAAGACCCCTTTGGAAAGTTTTCCAAAAATATGAAGTAAATTGAGCTCCACGATCTGATATGATGGATAAAGGAACCCCATGCAATCTCACCATATCGTGAATGTACAACCTAGCATACTCTTCAGCCTCATATGTGGTCTTGACCAGTAGAATGTGAGCCAATTTCGCTATCCTATCAACCACAACCTAAATGGAATAAAAATCTTTTCTAGTCTTGGGCAACCCAACCAAAATATTCATATTAATCACCTCCCATTTCCAAGTAGGAATCTCTATGTCTTAGGTTAAGCCACCCAGCCTTTGATGTTCAGTTTTGACTTGTTGACAACTAATATTACTGGAAATGTATTTGGCAATGTCCTCTTCATGTCTCCCCACCAGTACACCTCCCTTAAATCTCTATACATTTTATTAGAACTGGGGTGAATAGAATAAGATGAATTATGGGCGTCATCAAGGAAATTTTCTATCAAGCCATCAACAAAAGGCACACACAACCTACCTTGGTATCTAAGAGAACCATCTCCCTCTTGGGAGAAAACCTCCACTTTGCCCTCTTTCACTAAGGCCTTCAATTCTAAAAAGGAGGGGTCAAGATCTTGTTTATCTTTCACCTCGTCAAACAATGAGGATTTATAACCATCAACAACAACAACACCACCATTATCCACTTTACCCAATCTAACTCCCAATCTAGCTAAATGATGGACCTCCCTAGCCACCTCTCTATCACCACTATCAACGTGAGCTAGGCTGCCTATAGATACCCTACTCAAAGCATTCGCCACCACATTAGCCTTACCTGGATTACAATGGACACTCATATCATAGTCCTTAAGAAGTTCTAACCATCTCCCTTGCCTCAAGTTAAGATCTTTTTGAGTGAAGACATATTGGAGGCTCTTATGATCACTGAACACATCAACATGCATCCCATATAAGTGATGATGCCAAATTGTTAATGCAAATTCCACGGTGGCTAGTTCAAGATCATAAGTAGGGTAATTCTTTTCGTGCACCTTGAGTTTCCTAGAAGCATAGGCTATGTCCTTACCATTTTGCATTAGAACACAACCCAACCCAACTCTAGAAGCATCACAATACACAAAAAATCCCTCTAACCCATCCGGTAGTGACAATATAGGAGTGGACACAAGCTTATATTTCAAGGTTTGGAAGATCCTCTCATACTCATTGATCCACACAAACTTGGCCTTCTTTTGAGTCAACTTTGTCATAGGTGAAGAAATAGAAGAGAACTCATTCACGAATCTCCGATAGTACCCTGCTAAGCAGAAGAAACTCCTAATATCCGGTGGGGTCAATGATCTAGGCCAATTTTTAATCACATCGGTCTTCTTAGGATCCACCTTAATGTCATCCCCTGACACCACATGTCCTAGGAATGCAACGTCCTTCATCCAAAATTCACACTTTTCATGTTTAGCATATAGCCTCTCCTTCCTCAACCTTTGCAACAAAACCCTCAAATGAGCCCTATTCTCCTCCTCACCATGAGAATAGATCAAAATATTATCAATGAGTACCACAACAAATGAATCAAAGTAGAGTTTGACGACCCTATTCATAAGGTCCATGAAGATGTCTGGACCCAAAATACATCACAACAAACTCATAATGCCCATATCTACTCCGAAAGGCCATCTTGGAAATATCACACTCCCTCACCTTCACTTGATGATACCAGAATCAAAAATCAATCTTAGAGAAATGGCTAGCCCCTTATAATTAGTCAAACAAATCATCAATCATTGGAAGAGGATATATATTCTTTATGGTGACCCTATTGAGTTCCCGATAGTCAATACACATCCTAAGGGACCCATCCTTCTTTTTCACAAAAAACACCAGTGCAGCCCAAGGTGATTGGCTAGGCCTAATAAATCTCTTCTCCAACAAGTCCCTTAATGGTTCCTTCAACTCCTTCAACTCCGCCGGGGCCATATGGTAAGGGGGAATAGAAATGGGTTGAGTATCGGGAAGAAGATCTATAACAAAATATATTTCCCTTCCGGGAAAAACACCGGGAAGGTCATTTGAAAAGAAATCAAGGAACTCATTAACAATCGAAACCGACTCTGTTGGAAGGACTTTGGACTCCACATCCCTAACCCTCACAAGATGGTAAAGACATACCTTGGAGATCAACTTACGGGCCTTAATGCAAGAGGTAAACCTACACTTGACCACCACATCATGACTCTCCCATTCAAGGATGGGTTCTTTTGGAAATCAGAATTTAACCCTAAGGGTTCTAGAATCAATAGAATCATAGTATACATGCAAATAATCCATCCAAAGAATGACATCAAAATCAACCATGTCCAACTCAACAAGATCACAAGGCAACATTTTTGCAAGATGCAAATAGGACAACTTCTATAGACTTTCCTATCAACAATAGATTCACCACTAGGAGTAGACACATCATATGACTCATGCAAAAATTCGGGCTCAACATGGAACTTTTTGGAAACAAAGGCGGTAACAAAAAAAGAATGGCACCCGGATCAATCAATGCATACACATCAAAGTCAAAGATTTTCAGCATACCAGTGACAACATCGGGGACAGCACTAACCCCTTTCCTCCCATGCAAAGCATAAAACCAATTGTTCCTTGGGGCACCATCTAGTCGGCCACCTCTCCCCAAAGGAACCGCATTAGCACCTTGTGGACGAGCCTCATTACCTTTGTTATGATTTCGAGGGAAATCTACTGCGTTATGTCCTATGTGCCCACAACCATAACAAGCTCTGGTATTCCTCAAGCATGGGCCATCATAACCCTTACCACACTTCGAATACATATTATTAGGAGCCACACCCCCAACACCTTGGGCCTTTGGAAAGTCATTAGCCACCCTCTTTTGAAATGCATAAGAAGACCCTTGGCCTTGATGGAATTGACCACTCTTTTGGAACTTACCCTCAAAATGGGTCCTCTTGGCCTCATGACCCTATTTTTTCCTAAATTTCTCCTCTTGCATTTGTTCAGTATTGGTCATCAAACGTGACAAATCCACATCACTAATCAACATGGCAGACCGATATTCTTCACTTCCGAAAGCAAGCAAGACAACAAGGGAGATTTTAGGCAACTCGCAGGTTTCGAGATGGGTTTCCTTGCGGGTGTGTCCACTTGTTTTCCTATTCAAGTTCTGGTTCAAATTTACTTTTATAATACTCTTGCCCTAGACCCCCATTTTCTATTCTATCCCCATTCCTCTATGATTAATATTCAGGTAATCCAAACTTGAGCCCAAATGTTGAATCCACTTTTTTATTCTTTCTCCATCTTTTCTTTTCAAAGAAAGAGCTAGAACTACCTGACCAAAGGAGATAGACAGGAAGGGAGGTGGTGATTAGGATAACCCTATTATAGTTGTAGAAGTAGAAGCTATAGGTGAAGGCGTCATATATAGGTGAAAGAGGAGAGCCGGCTAATATTAATAAAGAATAGAGTGGACTTCCCCCCCCCCCCATTCCACAAGTAGGTAGAGACCTGGAGGGTCGGAAATCACAATGGGAAACCTTTCACCATGCCACACGATTCTTTCGCAAAGTGCTCTTTCCACTCCGGCCCCTGCAAGCAAAGAGGTTTCACTATTACTTAATAAGGATTTGTTACGCGCGATAAGCCGACGACTTACTACTGGGAATCATGGGTTCCGTCGAGCTTCTCATAGAAATGCAAATATGTATCGCCCACTTCAGGTAATGCTATACTCCATTCTTCCTCCCGGCCTCCTTTCTATTCTCACTCCCATCCAACTGATGAATGAAATTGGAGTAGAATCACTTTCCCTTACTAGGTTTAGGATATGTATCGGGTTGACAAAGCAGACCCAGTCTCTCTTGGAATCCTGAATATGCCAATAAATAATAAATTGTACTAATCCACATATGTCTCTCTCCCATCAATCGGTACTAGTTGAAGTAATGAAAAATCCCCTTTCCTTACAGTCAAGTGACTTCTTTCTGACAGCTATCTAATACCAGTCAAGAGCTGCCATTGGACGAACTTTCATCAATTCTCTTTCCGGTGAGGTCAAATTCTTGATTTTCATTTTTTTTATCAAGCAGTTGCAATTGAAAATTTTCTAGATTCCCCATGTTATTATTATTCATCATATACCTCAGCTTTGAGAATATAAGTGGTTCATTTTCTTTCTATATGCAATTCAAGATTTCGTTTGTGTTCATGTTGGCGATTTCTGGTGTGAATTCGGTGGGTCGTCCCCCCTTCCTACGGGTTCCCCCACCGACCCAGTGACACACCAACCACGCCCCTTCTCTTTCTCCGATCATAAAGCCCATGAACTCTTCCACTTGGCCACTGAAGAAGGCGAAGGTTAGGCGAGAGACTTGGCCAACTTACTGCTTTCTGCCATGGTTTAAGCTTTAGGCTCCATAGACGGAACTTTGTTTAGGTATTAGGGAGGGGAGGACACCACTCAGCACCACTCCGTGGGGTGGGGTTCAATGCCTAACAAAAAGGGCCAAAAGCAAAAAAGGGATGTATGGCTGAGGGGAGGAGAGAAAGAACGCATGCATAGAGATTTTGTCAGTCGGAGGTTCAATAATCTATGAAAGGACATCTAAGGCTAACCTATCGTCAAAAAAAGGCAATCAATTAGAAAAAAGAAAAAATATGAAAATAGTGAATCAAGATCTAGATGGATCCCTATCTTTTTCTCTATCCACGGAGATACCTATCTATATGGAGAGTGATTCGATCTCATAGAGTTCAATTCCCGTTCCCAACGCATGACCAATATGAGCTCTAAGCTTCCTTCGTAACTCGTGGAACTTCTTTGTAGTGGCTCCCTTACATGCCTCATTTCAGAGGGAACCTCAAAGTGGCTCGACTGAAAGGAGACGAACGACCAAGAATTCCCCAGTATTGCTATAACTATAGGGGGAGAAGTGATAACTAGCTAGACCATATTTACTTTTATACTTTTATATAGGCTCGACCTTAAGTCAATGATGATGGTCTTTGAAAGAAAAGAAAAAGCTCTTGTCGCAATTGTTAAATCAATAGTGAACCCAAACACAGAGTAGGCTCATCTTGGCGAAGATAAAAGAGTTCGACACCTGACCGAAACAAAGCTCGTATTCTTCCTAAATCCCCTATTCTTAGCATGACGGATATTGAATAAAGGGACGAACGAGGGGGTACTGATTTGAGGGAAGCATAAAGGAAGACGCTGAAAGGTTATGTTAAAAGAGATGGCTATGAGACTAGTGCAAACAATATGTTGAAATAGTCGATTTAGTAGTCTGCTTTTGGGTATGAAAAAGGAATGGATAGAGAGGAAGGCTCCTGTTGTGGCAATTCAACCCAGAGGGTATAGTTACTATAACTAATAAGAAGCATAGTAAAGTCGGTGTAGAATAATTGAATCTCTTATTAGCTTATGAATGAAGGATAGGACTTTTTTTTTCTTATCAGTACCAACGGTGCGGTAAGAGATTCAAACTGTGAACCTTATGGTTTTTGGCGCTGTCCCGACACTGATGAGCATCACTTAGGCCTTCATTCATGATACTCTGCTAGGATCTGTTTGGCAGCTACTCTCTCACAAGCCTTTGTTGCATTTCCACTCGGTCTTGGTTCTTTTGTTTTAAAAAGCCCTGGAAATGCTCTGCTTGAGCGGTCTTAACATCCTCATAGAAGGGAGAATTTTGCGTCTCGACACATAGACTTCTTAAGATTTCTCCGAGAGCGGAATGATCAAACTCCACCCTAAAAAAGTAACTAATGAAATACCGCATTTAGAAGCCCATTTACTCCGCAATTTAGACAAAAATGGAATTGTGATGCTGGGATCTTGGGTAGAGACAGGTGATATTTTTGTAGGTAAACTAACACCCCAGGTCGTGAAAGAATCATCATGTGCCCCACTAAGGTTTTATTAATAAATCATATCAGAATGCTATTTCTATCAGAGAGAGGAACAGCCCTAGCTGAGCTTACCCTTTTCTTGCAAGAGTGCTAATGCGCGACCTTACATTTTTTTCCACTTGCTCTGTGGTACAAGCCTCATACAGAGCCACGCTCCCAAGCAGTGGGAGGAGCCAGGGCTCTGACCGCGTGCCTGTTGAAGAATGAGCCAGTGACTCATAGGCAGTGGCTTGGTTAAGGGAACCCACCGGAGCCGTAGCGAAAGCGAGTCTTCATAGGGCAATTGTCGTTGCTTATGGACACGAACCTGGGTGATCTATCCATGACCAGGATGAAGCTTGGGTGAAACTACGTGGAGGTTCGACCGACTGACGTTGAAGAATCAGCGGGTGAGTTGTGGTTAGGAGTGAAATGCCACTCGCGTTTGGTTCGTTAGCTGGTCTTTGTTTAGTCATTCAAATAGTTACTGGCGTTTTTTTAGCTATGCATTACACACCTCATGTGTGTGTTTCCTCAAATAGTATTTATCATTAATAAGGTTCTTTCCTATGAATAGTTTGATTAAGGTCCCAGTACTAATCCATGGAAGGAGGATATTCAAAAAAAAGACGAGATTCATTGGTTCAAATCCAATATTAGGTAAATTCGACTGAAACCCTTGCTTTTTCCAGCATGATAGCAAGCACGGACTGGCAGAAAGGAGTCAATTGAATGATCAAGGTCTTATCCTACTCGGCCACTTACCGGCCAAACGGATTGCGCCTCTCTCGAAGCACCTACATCATTCGGCTCATGTGTAGAAAGTGGGGCTCATAGTCTTCCAGGCCTGCTCTAGAGGCTTATAGTACCAATATGAGTAGTACACGTGGCATATTTCAAATATAGAGGAGTGAAAGTTCCCAACAGAAAAGTACTTTTTCATATCCTTCTATGAACCGTACGAGCACGTCCTTTCTGAAGAAAAGGAATGGGTTTGGCTACTCTCACTATTGACCAAAACCCATAATTAATGGAATGAATGGTATCCTTTGCCCGTTGAAAAGCGAGTCTTCATAGAATTCCCTAGCTTCAGAAGTGGCAGCAGTGTTATCGTATGTAGGCGCTTTCCAGAGGTGGAATCTTCTAGCTCTTCCTATTTGACCCGAAACTGATCGATCTAGCCACGAGGCAACGGTCAGCGAATCGAAAATCAAGAGACAATTGACCAACAAGAATTGCGAAATTTGATCTTTATGATGAAGCTCTTCAATGGTATAAGGAAAAGTAGAGTTTGATCTATGCTTCTGATGAGAGTTTAATAAGCTTCGCTGATGGACTGTTGCACAGAAAAGGCGACAGAAGCAACCTTTCTTAGCATGCTTTTCAGACTCTTATTATTGAATTTCCATTGTTTGCACGTAATAGCTCATTCTCTATATCTTTTTTATGCTCAATCTTTCCGTTTTCCTTTTTCAGTCTAAAAGGAAAGCGAAGTGACTATCATCGAATACTCACGAGCGCTTCTCAGAAAGTCAAAGTAAGGGCGAATGTCATTCTGTTCTACAGCTACAACACTGAATATTTCTTATTAATATTAAACAGAATGGGCTCCTACTCTCTTTCAATCGCCGATGCTAAAAACAAAGACAAAGAGCGCGTAGACCCGAGGGGAGGTTGAACGAATAGTTAGAGATGCTGCAAGCAAAGATCATATAGCCTAATTGACTGCAAGTTGAATAAGCTATGACCCTCTTTAGATCGTTCTGTAATGTTCCAGTGGTTGCCGTAAGGACGTCTGGCAACTTCAATGTCTATTCCGAGAAGTACCTGAAGAAGAAGACTAATTGAAAGAAGGCTGCCTCTTCGAGTTGGCTGCTGGATTCGTATTTTAGAATTGGTCAAGGAGTAGTGGGAAGATTCACACCAAAGAGAAGGAAGTCAGAGTGATGAAAGGGGCTAGTCCACCTTGTCGATATTTTGGATTCAGTCTGAGACACTAAGTCAGATACACCCATCACGAACTTGTTCATTCTCGACCTTGGGTTAGCAACCAAGTGAGGAGAAAACTTTGAAGGTTGTGTGAACTTGAGGGCATACTCCGTCACACTATAGGACCTTACGTCAAATTCATAATTCCACCCATCTGGATTCTCTAAGATCAAGAGAGAAAAACTGATTAAGAAAAGCTTCCTTGAACACTTCCCATAGGACCACATTGTTGACTCACTTTTCCTCTTTATTGATTGTACTATATTTGTGCCATCCCTTTAAGTTGGTAGGCCGCCAACTCTGCCTTATCCTCCGGCCTCACACCCATGATAGATAAAATCTTGTAGACCTCATCAATAAACTCTTGAGGGTCCTTAATCACCTTTGGACCATGGAATTCCGGGGGTTTCATCCTTATGAAGTCTCTCACCCGAGAAGCCGGTGAAGGAGCATGAGGGGCTTGGGCCCCTTGATTGGCTTGATTAGCTACAACTTGTGCAAGCAAGGTGAGAGCATCCCTAAGCTATCCATTGGCCAGTTTCTCCTCGGGTGTGCAGACTTATCTTCCTCTTGTGTTAGGCATGGTCTAGCATAGAAAAGGACAGTCGTTAAGGGGGAAAAACTTAATTCAACTCTATAGCACGGCTAAGAACACGAAGAAGGGAAACATTTCCTGAATGTCTCATATCCTCCTACCCGTAGTTGTGGTGCACAACACAACTATGAATAAGACTCTAATCAATGTGGTGTGTTGGACTTCGAGGATCTAACAACCTAGTGCTCTGATATTATCTTTTTCATGACCTAAGCCTAGGGCCTAGATATGACTGGCGAATAGGGAACCCAAAGAAACTCGAAACAAGCTTTATAGCTTATCATTACACATCCTTGGTCATGAAAGCAATTAAAATGACAAACAGAGATAAGAATAACAAGGGAATTGAGGCTAAGTGTAAACTTCAATATCATAACATCAAGAAACAAGAGAGTTAAGGCTCATAGCATAGATTCATAAGATGTCTAATAACACCTTTACTACATAGATAAGAGCGGGGGCCACGATAAAAAATTGGGCTCACCCTCATAGTCATTACATAAATAGAGGGAAGATAGTCCTAGTACATAGAAAAAGATCATAAGCAACGTCCCAGGAATGGAGGACTCACCAACAAGCTTGAGAGACAATCATACTAGCCGTGTGGAGGAGGAGGATTATCAAGCGGTGCACAGGTTCCTACATGGTGACATTATGTAGGCATAGAGTAGGCATTAGTATGTTGGAATGTACTAAGTACGTAGGATGCAATGTAAGAAGTGATGGTAACATAATTGAAATGCTTAAACATAGACAACGAGTATATATAGCAATATAGCATGCGTGGAAGATTCTTGTAGTAAATCATGCTTATATGCATCATAAAATAAGTGTAAGGAGTGACTATTCTTAGTGCAATCTAAGGCCTACCACCTCCTTGGAGAGGCACATGAGGTACGAACCCTTTCATGAGGTTGATGGAGTACAAACACCCCGGCAAGGTTATTGGGTATAAACCCCCAAAAAGGATGATGGGTACCAACCCCAACAAGGTTGCCTGGCCCTACTACCCCTCGAGCTACGCGATTGAGGTACCAACCCCTCAACAAGGTTACTCGGGCCTACAACCCCCCCGAGCTAGGCTTGGTCATCCCCAATACTATAAAGGTAATATCATATATACACTCCTTTCATCATCATATACATACATTCCTTTTCATCATCTTTTCATCATCATTCCATCATCATTCCATCATCATCTCAGCATCATATAGTCATTCAACTCATAGAACATGCATAGGACCTTCAATTCCTCAAGAAACCATAACCGGAAATTTTATCAAACACTTAGAGGGTGTGTAGTGCTAGTGTAAAACTATACAATTCAAGAGTGTTAACATGATTGAAAATCCAATGTAAAATCATCAATAGATTCTTGGTAACACCCTCAAGCAATATGCGTCAAAACCTTTTGTCAAATCTCACATTAAATCTTAGGTTCATAGCCCAAAACATAGTAAAATAGTCATTTCATAAACCCCAACATAGTATGTAATGATTTTCATAATAAATAAGACCCATGAGTAAATGAATTTTAAATGATGCAAATTAGACTAGAAGGAAGCCTAGGTATCATCGATGAAAGGAACTCATGAATAAAATCACATTCCTTAGCTTTGGATATAAACTTGATGAAGATTGGAGATGGAAATTTGAAGCTAGAGTGAAATACTTAAAATCCGGAGAGGGTTTTGAGACTTGATCTTAGAAGTAAAATATTTGGCTAAGTGTTTGAATGAATATTGGAAAAAGTTTGGAATGATATGAGGGTGAAAAATGGCTAAGTATAGGTATTTTCACATTTGGGGACACTTAGGCCCAAGACTTAAAGGTCTTAGACCGAAGATAAAACTGGCCAACAAAATACACTAAGGTTGCCCTTGGCACATCGCACCAAGGGCACAGAGACCTCACTAGAATTTACATTTTTGGAAAATCAAAATTACTAATCGATTGCTCTTAAATTGGGGTTAGACCCATTTTTCACTCAATTTGACCCCCTAAACAAGAATATGAAATCGGATTTTTGATATTGAGCACAGATTTTGAGATGGAAATTACAATTTCAGGCACTTCCGAGGCCCATTTTCAAGCATTTTTTAGGGTCGTTACAATATCTACCCCTTCGGAACATTCATCTCCGAATGTTAAAGAGATGCACACGAGAGATATAGACATGATAAATTTCATCCCACATAAGGATGCAAAAATGCACTTAAACATCATTTAAAAAATCTCAACATAAGAGTAAAATTATCATGAACTTGTCGAATTGAACATGAATGTATGCATATGTGATGGGCTGAACTTAGACTTGAAATGACATAGAGAACTTAGAGTGATACCTTAGGCTTGAGTGGAGTGGAAAAGGTAAGGATATCTCTTTTGCATATCCGCTTTGGCCTCCCATGTAGCACTTTTGACTTGTTGATTTCTCCAAAAGGACCTTAACGGAGGCCATATCCTTGTTCCTCAATCTCTTCACTTGCCTATCAAAAATCTAAATCGGAACCTCTTCATCAGTCATGTTGACTTCAACTAGCCCTACAACATCAAGAGGCATAATAGCATTGGGGTTACCCACACACTTCCTCAACATAGACACATGAAGACCGGATGAACCAATTCTATTTCTCTAAGCAAATCAAACTCGTAGGCCACCTTACCGATCCTCTTCATCACCCTATAAGGGATCATATATCTAGGGCTCAACTTGCCCTTCATACCAAAATGGATCACACCCTTCATGTGTGACACCTTCAAATAAATTAACTTTGAATTCAGGCTCCCTTCTTCTCACATCGTCATAAGACTTTTGACGGATTTGGACTGTCTTCAATCTTACCCTAATCATCCTAACCCTCTCAAGAACCTCCATAACCAGATCTAGTCCTAACAAGGCTATCTCATCAACCTCAAACCACCCAACTAGTGATCTACAATGTCTACAAAAAAGAGCGTCAAATGGAGCCATACCGATGCTAGAATGATAAAGATTGTTGTAGGCAAACTCAATCAATGGGAGATGATCATCCCAAGTACCTTTAAGCTCCAATACACAAGCTCTAACCATATCCTCAAGGGTTTGGATGGTCCTTTCAGCTTGATCATTAGTTTGAGAGTCGAAGGCTGTAGAAAGCTCAACTCTAGTACCAAGACCCCTTTGGAAAGATCTCCAAAAATGTGAAGTAAATTGAGCTCTTTGATCTGATATGATGGATAAAGAAATGCCATGCAATCTCACCAAGTCGTGGTTGTATAACCTAGCATACTCTTCAACCCTATATGTGGTCTGGACTAGTAGAAAGTAAGCCAATTTTGTTATGCTATCAAGCACAAGCCAAATGGAATCAAAATCTTTTCTAGTCTTAGGCAACCTAGCCAAAAAATTCATATTAATCATGTCTCACTTCCAAGTAGGAATCTCTATGTCTTGGGTTAGGCCACCCAACCTTTGATTCTCAGCTTTGACTTGTTGACAACTATGACAACTTGAAATGTATTTAGCAATGTCTTCTTTATGTCTCCCCACCAATACACCTCCCTCAAATCTCTATACATTTTAGTTGAACCGGGGTGAATAGAATAAGAAGAATTATGGGCCTCATCGAGGAACTCTTCAATCAAGCCATCAACAAAAGGCAAACACAACCTACCTTGGTATCTAAGAGCAACATCTCCCCCTTGAGAGAAAACCTCCACTTTTCCCTCTTTCACCAAGGCCTTTAATTCTAATAAGGAGGGGTCAAGATCTTGTTTATCTTTCACCTCCTCAACCAATGAGGATTTAGAGCCATCAACAACAACAACACCACCATTATCCACTTCCCCCAACCTAACTCCCAATGTAGCCAAATGATGGACTTCCCTAGCCACCTCCCTATCACCATGAGCTAGACTATCCATAGACACCCTACTCAAAGCATCCATCACCATATTAGCCTTACCTAGAAGATAATTATCCTGATGGTTATGCTCCAATAAGAAAACGGTCACTGTCAGTAATTAAACCTAACTGAAGGTTAGGGTCGAAGCCACAGGGAATATGGGGTTTGATTATAGAGATCCACTACCAATCATTTTAAGCATCGATTATTAAAATCTCAAAATGGAGGTTTTCTTTATAATTCAAGAAAAAAGATAAAAACTAAACTAACTGTGTAGGAAGACACTAAAATTTTGGGGACAACCTGGGGATTGTATTCCTCATGATTCGTTGACTCAATTACCTTAGATAACATAAATTTAATTGGGAATTCGCATGCAAGATGGTAACATAGGTTCTTCCAGCCCTCTTGTGAAGGTAAAGGTCGAATTTCACCATGGCATGTGGTTGGTAACTATGGTGTGCCAACTAACCGTTACCCATTGTCCCAGTCAACCTCCCATTGGTTAGGTTTGGTTGATTAGATGAGAACACATCAATCGAATCTTTTCATTTACTTCCCTTTTCCTATTCGTCACTATCTTGGTCGGAATGGTGATAGTAGGCAAGGTTTGGTGTTGTCCACCACCAAACAACAATCAAAAGGAAGGAAAATAAACAATACATGCAAAACCCCAATCTAAGAAATGCACAAAGTCTATGTTATTTCAAGTCAACTACTCATGGTTCTCACAACCCCAAGTTTTCGGTGCTTAACTATTCCTGGCTAAGACAAAATTAACAATAATGCAAATAAATGACATAGTTGAAAGTTTATCCAAAGCAAGAGCACCTTCAAGTTGAAAACCACAAGCTTGGAATAATGGCAAATAGGTATAATGCGGTTTTCAATTCACCAAAAATGGGTCTTCAAATTGAAAGATAAAAATCTACTCAACCCTAAAAATTCTCCTAGAATATTTAGAAGTAGCTTTGAATGTCGGGTCACTCCCAAATTAAACCCTCACATAAAGTATATATAGTGTTTACAAAGTTAACACTAAAAATTATACAGAAAATATAGTTGGCAGCAGGTACGTCGCACAGGTATCACTTGTAGGGTGACCTACGAGTTGTATCGTGGTCTCATAGTTAGCACTGGCATTTTAGACTTGACTGTTGCGACCCACTATTAGGAGTCGTTGCTCGGGCTACGACTCGTATACTTCTCTCTTAGTCTAGGCCTTCAGTTTTTGGTCTAATATTTTGGCGCTTTGTTTCTTGCTATGAGTCCACCTATACGAGTTGTAGTGCAACTTACGAGTCATAGGATGGCCTCGTAAGGTAGACCTCAACTTAGAATATTTTTGAGTTTTTGGTCTCTGTTTCTTGCTCCGAAACACCCTATGACTTGTAGCTTGGGCTATGACTCATAGGTGAGCTTGTATGTCCTATGATTCAGCAAACTCTTCAACTTTTCTTCAAAATCATGCCAAGCTAACTTTTCTGCAAGATCAACACAAAAACACATGAAAACCATAAAAAGTCACATTAAGAACTCACAAAATCCCTTGTTTTGGACAACAATGTGCTGTATTTTGATAGCACATCAACACCCTCAACTTAGAATTGTTGCTTGTCCTCAAGTGACGACTCAATCTAAGCAGACAATGAGAGACACATAGTAGTTACACTAATGCCGTATACATCATTTACTTTAAATCAGGTACCCAACTCTCATTTTCCCAGATTACAAGGCTATTCAACAAACCAACAAAGAATCTTTCTGGTAATCCAACTATGACAAGCAAATGAATATCAACCATCCACAATCACTAGGTTAGTCATATGCTAATTATGCAGTGCAAATACCCTCACAGAAAAGAAGTCCCTCTTTCACACTCAAAGTGCATTTAAAATCAGGGACTATGCAAGCATTCTCACTCTCACAAATAAAATTTCTGCAAAATGACTAACACCATAAGCTTTCCTCTATACTCAACTTTCGGGACAAAGTGGAGTTGGATAACTTTAGGACTTAATGGCTTGTAACATGGGCTCATGGGGATTTGGTATGTTATTTTAGGCAAAAAGAGACTAAAAACTATCCTTGAACCATGTTTATCAACACTCTTACCTTCATAACTCAACCATTTACACAAAATCTGCCCTTATTCTCTTTTTTCAAGATTTTCCCGGGTTCCTTCTTTCTCTTTTTCCGCTATGCCTTATTTTTGAACTCATTTTTGCTATTCTCTTCAATCTAAGGCAACTTTTCTTTTCTTTTTCTCATCCGGCATATGATTTCTTCATTTCTTTCTTTCTTTCCCAACTAACCACCTCATTTTCATTACTTTACCATAATAAGGACCACCCTCAACTTAGGCTTTTAGCCTGAGGTGAAGCAAACAATATCTATTCTCCAAACCAGGGCCATTATTTATAGCTATCCTCAACTTAGGCTTTTTGCCTCAATCAAGGTTCACATATTCAAGGATAGACTAGCGCCAATATCAAGGTACATAAAACAAGGTTGAGCTAGCTAGGTGTCGTGAAAGAACAGGTACATGAAAAGCTAAAACATTTGGATCAAGGGATCCACTATCACATTTGGTAGGTCATTTAGGCAAAAGTGAGTTCAGTAAAAGAACGAAGGCATAAGATCCTTTCCTAATCAACCACATCTCCATTCTAATTTTAGAGTAACAAGGCAAGTTTTGAGTCAATACACAATGCATGAATACTACAAAGTAAGCTCGCTCTCTCATGGCATCACATACATAATCAAATAGACTCACATGTCATGCTTCAAGCATCAACTTGCCTTCGCTTTATCAGAGGAAACACTGCCAGATAATCATATGCATGATTGCAAAAATAACCAACAATCTAAAAAATTTTGAGGGTACTGAATTTTAAAAACAAAAAGCATTAATGACTACTGTATATCTACAAATTATCTACACTACCTAAACATGTTGGTTCAACAGAAATTAAATATCCACGAGGAAAAAGAACACAGGCAAGAAAATCTCAGGATTAAAATTTTGGGTAGTTATGGACCTTAAGCTACTCAGACTTCACCAAGATCCATAACTGCCCACACCTCATCGAAAAAGTTGTGCATTGTCCTCAATGCACCAAATCAAGAAACAATAGAGAATATAAGGGTAAAATAAAACATGCCTTGGGTTTCCTCCAAAGCAGCGCCTGATTTATTATCATAGCTTGACTTAGTCCACTTGGTGACTTAGACTTCACTAATTTCTCAAACCTTGCTCCTCCATAGGTTTGCTTTTTCTTACACCTTAAACTTATGAATTGGACCCCTAATTTCTTTTCCTACTTTCTATCATGCTCGAAGGGTGGTGGTATGAGAATGAGGGGAATGAGTACTAGATTTTTCATGTTATTTGGAGTAGAGGCTCCAAGCCTAAACTTCTGGTAGACCGCAAGAGGCTTCAGATTTATGCTAGAACCAAGATCACATAGTGCCCTTGCAAACTCTACGTCCTTAGTTATGCAAGGTATGGCTTCCTCCCTCCTCTCGAGTCTTTGATGGAAAGGACAAGGAGGCCTTGGGACAGGTTTGTACTGTTTTGGCTTTTCAACTGGATACATTTACCACATCCTTGCCACACTCGTCTCCTTCAACTACATCCTTATCTATAACTATTTCTTCCTGAATATCTTCTGAAACAACTAGCATAAGAGGATCAGTAGTATTCTTACCACACCTACTAGTAACCTCCGTACATTTCCCTTCATCCTGAGAACTTTACATAGTATCACTAGGTAATGTACCACCTTGATGCTGCTTAAGTAGAGTCGATACTTATCCAAATTATTACTGAAGTTATTTAATAGCCACATAATTAAACTCTATTTTTCATTAGTCTTTGCAATTTCTGATCTCATTTCACGTAGAGTCTTATGTTGTGTCTCGGCCTTCTTCAACAGGTGATCAAACATTTCCTCAATTTTGGAGTTGCTTGTGCCTGCATCATGATGGTGTGGTGGCACATAAGGAACATTTTTGGAACCATCTCTACCACTCTACTCGACGTCTGGTCCCCTGTTTTTCTCACAATAACCACCCTGGCTATCTCTGTAAGCACATCGTCTTCTATAGGTCCAATTCTAGTTTCCCTGACCTTTGCGCCCCTGGTCTTGATTGAACCATTGAGCATTGGGCTGAAAATGCCATATTTGATCAGCGGAAAACCAAGTGTCCTCCTCATAATATAGTTCCTCATACATGAGCCTATGTGGAGGCTAATGTTGTGATCAGGGACACTCCGCATATCTTCTCTTTTTTATATATGTCTTGGAAAGAAACAAAACAAGACAAACAAAAGTAATATATAAGAGAATCTAGTAATTAATATGTGAATTAACTAACAGTGAAATCAAGTCAATAACCTAGTTGTAATCCCTGGCAACTGTGCCATAATTTTATGATGATGGTCATGCTCCAATAAGAAAGTGATTGCTACCAGTAATTAACCTAACCAAGGTTAGGATCGAATTCACAAGGAATACAAGGCTTGACTACAGGATTTCATGACTAATCATTTCTAGTACTTGACTACTGGATCTTACTGCTAATCATTTCTAGTATCTATAACTTAAATCTCTAAAAAGAGGGGGGGTTTGTGATTCAAAAACAACATAAAATAAATGCTAACTAGAATATGGAAAAATGCTCAATTATGGGAACAACTTGGGAATTGTGTTCCCTATGGTTCGTTAACTCAATTACCCTAGATAATATAACTACGATTAGTGAATCACATGCAATACGGTAATTTAGGTTCTTCAAGCCCTCTTATGAAGGTGAAGGTAGAATTTCATAATGGCGCTTGGTCGGCTACTATGGCGTTCCAACTAACCGTTACCTATTGTCCCAGTCAACCTCCCCTTGGTCAGGTTTGACCGATTAGACGGGAACACATCAATCGAATCCTATCATCTACTTCCCTTTTCCTATTCGTCACTACCTTGGTCAGGATCGTTATAGTAGGCAGGGTTTGGTATTGGCCTCTACCAAACAACATTAATCATGAAGGGAAATAAATAATACATGCAAAACTCTAATCATAAATATGCACAAAACCTAGGTCATTTCAAGTCACCTACCCATGGTTCCCACAACCCCAAGTTGTGGGTGCTTAGCTACTCATGGCTAAAGAAAAACACAAAAAGATGCAAATAAGAGACATAGTTGAGAGTTTCACCAATAACAATGAAGGAAATAGGCACCACAAGTTACCCACAAGCTTGATTGATCAACAATGCGTACAAAGCAAGATTTGCAGTTTCCCAAAATGAGTTTTTCAAGAAAGAATAAATAAACTACTATAAAACCTAAGAAAATCTTCAATAATATCTTCGAGTCGTGTCTCTGGTCGCCCACTCAAGATAATCTAACTTAAAATATATATAGTGTGTACAAAATAACCTTAAATTTTGCATAAAAAAGACAATTGGCAGCCGATAAGTTTTGCAGTTACGACTCGTAAGGGAACCTACAAGTCATAATCAGAGTCTCATAGCAGGATCTTGGCATCTTGGACTGAATTGGTACGACCCATAGGTACGAGTCATTGCTTGAGCAATGACTCTTATATTGATCTCGTAGTCTTGGTCTTTAGTTTTTTTATCTAACATTTTGGTTGTCTGATTCTTGCTTCGAGTCTATCTATATTAGTCGTAGAGTGTCTTACGGCTCGTAGGCCAGACTCGTAGGAGTGACCTTCACTTGGTAGATTCTGAGTTTTGGTCTCTGATTCCTACAACGACATAACCTACGACTAATAGTGTGAGCTACAACTTGTAGGTGGGCTCGAATGGCCTATGCTCCAGCAAAATCTACAACTTTTCTTCAAAATCGTACCAATCTAACTTTTCTGCAAGATTAACACAAAAACACATCAAAACACTAAAAAATCGCTTTAAGAACTCACAAAATCTCTTGTTTTAGGAACTAAATATGTTGTATTATGACAACACATCAACACTCTCAACTTAGAATTGTATCTTATCATCAAGCGACGACTCAATCTACATGGACAAAGAGAAATACATAGCAACTAGACTAATGGCATACATATCAAATTCTCTTATTCAGGTGCCCAATCACCATTGTCAAAACAGGATAGTAAAATTATTTAGCAAACAAGAACATAGTGGGATAACTGGCAATCCAACCATGATAAGCTAAGAAGCATCAATACTCCATAATCACTGGCATAGTCATATACTAATCAAGTAGTGCAAATGTCCTCACTAGAAAGAAGTCCCTTATACTCACTCAAGCACATTCAGAAATTAGGGACTGAGGAAGCATTCTCACTCTCACAGTTGAAATTTATGCACAATGACTAACACCATGAGCTTGCCCCTGTACTCATTTTTTGGTTTGGTTCAAAAGTGGATTGGGATAACTTTAGGACTTATTAGCTTGTAACATGGGCTTAGGGGGCTTTGGTATGGTATTTCGGGAAAATAGTGACTAAAAGCTATCCTTGAACCGTGTTTACCAACACTTTTGCTTTGATTCTCCAACCCTTTTACCAACTCCTCCCTTATTTCCCCCTTGTTAAGCTTTTCCTGGGCTTTATTCTTTCACTCTTCAGTTGTGCCTTCATTTTGAACTCATTTTTTTGCTAATCTTTTCAACTTAAGGCACTCTTTTTCTTTCTTTTTCTTCACTCGGCTCATGATTATTCATTTTCTTTCTTTTCACCTCAATTAACTATCTCATTTTTGTTACTTTACCACAATAAGGGCCACTCTCAACTTAGGCTTATAGCCTAAATCTTTGAACCATGTTTACCAACACTTTTTGCTTTCATAACCCATCCTTTTTCAATAAATTCACCTTTATTCTCCTATTTCAAACTTTTTATCGAGTGCTTTCTTTCTATTTTCAGCTGTGCCTTATTTGTGAACTCAATTCTTGCTATTTTTTCTCATTTCAAGGCACTTTTTTTTTCTTCACTAGGCTCATGATTTTTCATTTCCCAACTAACCACCTCATTGTTATTACTTTACCAAAATAGGGGCCACCCTCAACTTAGGCTTTTAGCTTGAGGTGAAGTACACAATATCTATTCCTCAAACTAGAGCTACAACTTATAGCCACCCTCAACTTAGGCTTTTAGCCTCAATTAATGTTCACATGTCCAATGATAGACCAGGGCCAATATCAAGGTATTTCATCAAAAAAGGTTAATCTAGCAAGGTGTCAAGATTAAATGAGTACATGAGAAGCTCAAAAATTTGGAACAAGAGATTCACTCACTCATTTGGTGGGTCATCTAGGCTAAAAGTGGGTTCACTCAAAGAACAAAGGCCTAAGATCCTTTCCATATCCACCACATCACCCAAATCAATCTTAGAGTACTAAGCCAAGTTCTGAGGTCATACAAGATGCATGAATGCAGCAAAATAAGCTCACAACACACATGGCATTACATCCACAATCAAGTATAGACTCACAGTTCATGCTTTCATCCTCAACTCTCCTTCACAATATTAGCACAAACATTGCTAGATACTAGAAAATGTATGAATGCATCAAAAAAAATTTGAGAGTACCCAATTTTTCTTATCAAAACTTTAAAACACATCTAAAAACTACGGATATGCCAACAGATAACTCTACTATGAATTTGCACATTATCTATACTACTTGAACATGTCGGTTCAACAAAAAAGTAAACATCTACAAGGAAAAAGAATAACGGCAAGAAAACCTTGGGTTCAAAAATAGGAGAAGTTATGGACTTGAGGCTACTTAGACTTTACCTTAACCCATAACTTCCCACACCCCACCAAAATAGGATACTTTGTCCTCAAAGTATAAACACGTAGATAAGGTGCGAGGGGAATACCTTGGGTTCCCTCCCAAGATGTGCTTGATTTATTGTCATGGCACGACAGAAAGCTTTTATGCTCATGCTTCATCAAGATCCCAATCTTCCACTGTCTTGATTTCTTCCATGTCACCCATTTACCATTTAACCCTCTGACAATTGACTTTGAAAGTGTTTCCATCCCTGCTTTCTAACTCGATGGCTCCGTGACTAAAAATGTGCACTACTCTGAAGGGCCCCATCCACATAGATTTGAGTTTTCTAGGAAACCACCTCAACCTGGGGTTGTAGAACAATACCATGTCTCCCGAGGCAAATTGGTGATCTTCAATTCTGTGATCATGCTGAACTTTCATTAATTGTTTGTACAAGGTGGAGCTCTCATATGCATGCAGTCTAAATTCATCAAGCTTATTCACTTGCATTAACCTAGAAGTTGCAGCTTCATGCCAATCTAGATTCAGTTTCTTCAATGCCCATAATGCATTGTGCTCAAGTTCAACCGGTAGGTGACATGCCTTCACAAACACTAGTTGATAAGGGGACATTCTGATGGGAGTTTTGAAGGCAGTCCAGTAGGCCCATAAAGCATCATCCAACTTCCTTGACCAATCAATGCAATTCACATTCACCGTTTTGGATAAGCTCTACTTTATTTCTCAATTTGATACTTCCATTTGCCCATTAGTTTTGAGATGATATGAGATTGCCACACGGTGCTTCACACCATATCTTTCAAGGAGGACTTTGAAAGATTGATTGCAAAAAAAGAGAACCTCCACCACTGATAATTTCCCAAGGTGTATCGAACATGGAGAAAATGCTTCTTCGTAGAAACCCGGTAACACTCTTACCCTCATTGTTCGGTAGAGCCATGGCCTCCACCTCCTTAGAGACATAATAAACTGCAACCAGAATGTACTTGTTACCATGAGGGCTAACAAAGGGTCCTATAAAATCAGTGCCCCACAGATCTAATAGTTCTATTACCAAAATAGGATTTAGACGGAGTTCATGGCTTCGTGAAACTCCACCCTCTCTTTGGCATCTATCATAAGACTTTATATAATCATGGCCATCTTGATGTATAGACGGCTAATAGTATCCACACTGCAGCATTTTGTAAGCCATTCGAGCTCTACTGTGATGGCCACCCACTGACGTAGAGTGTCATGCTTGAAGAATGCTCATTATTTCCACTTCTAAAACACATCAATGGATGATCCCATCCGCACAAATGGGAAATAAATATGGATCATCACAGAAGAACTTCTTTACATCATGCATCAACTTGTGACATTAATGAGTGTTTAAATCAGGCGGCAGTATAGCACTTACCAGGTAGTTAGAATAAAAACCAGGGTATAAGATCATGGGTGGCCGCCAAAATTTTCTCATTAGGGAATGAGTCATTTATGTCAAGACCATCGTCAAACTTCACCATAGCTTCATCTTCCAATATAGAGAAATGATCGGCTACTTGATTTTATGAGCCCTTTCTGTCAATCACATCAAAGTTAAACACTTGTGAGAGAAGTACCCATCTGATCAATCTTGATTTTTCATCCTTCTTGGCCGTCAGATATTTGAGCGCCGCATAGTCTATGTGCACAATCACCTTGGCCCCTAACAAGTATAACCAAAATTTTTCAAAGGAAAAAACTAAGGTAAGCAATTCTTGTTTGGTCACTATATAGTTTTTTTGGGCCACATTTAAAGCTCTAACATGATAGATCGGATGTAGAATTTTCTTCCTTTGTTGCCCTAACACCACACCTAGTGTAACCCCATTTCCATCACACATTAGTTCGAATAGTTGTGACCAATCCGGAGCCATGATAATGGGTGTTGTGATCAACCTTCTTTTCAATTCTTCAAAGGCGTGCATGCATGTATCATCAAACATAAACAAGACGTCTTTCTCCAATAACATACACAAGGGGTGTGAAATCTTGGAAAATTCCTTTATAAAGAAGTAGTAGAATCCTGCATAGCCTAGAAAATGCCTAATACCTTTTATTGAAATTGGTGGTGGCAATTTCTATATAACCTCAATTTTTGCTTTATCCATCTCGATTCCCTTGCCTAAAATTTTGTGGCCAAGTACGATCCTTCTTTGACCAAAAAAAAAAAAAAGCATTTCTCCAATTTAGCACCAAATGACACTCAATGCCTAATTTAGCACCAAATGACTCTCAACGCACCTCTGCAACACATCACGCAAATGTAACAAGCATTCTTCAAATGATTGGCCAACAACACTAAAATCATCCATGAATACCTTAATAGTGCTCTGAGCTATGTCGGAGAAGAATAGACATCATGCATCTTTGAAATGTTATTGGAGCGTTACATAGTCCAAAAGGAATTCTCTTAAATAAAAAGGTACCATAAGGACATTTGAAAGTTGTCTTCTCCGGGTCCTTGGGCGCGATAACAATCTGATTGTACTCGAAATATCCATCAAGGAAACAATAACACCTTTTATCTATCTATCTGTCGAGTATTTAACCCATGAAGGCATAGGAAAATGATTTTTTCAGTAGAAGCATTGATCTTTCTATAATCCATGCATACTCTCAATCCGGTGACTGGTCTCATGGGGATCAACTCATTTTTCTCATTAGGCACCACTGTGATACCTCTCTTTTTTGGAACATACTGCACTGGACTTACCCACGCACTATTGGCAATTAGGTTAATTACCCTGTATCTAACCATTTGATGATTTCTTAGCTCACTACCTCTTGCATTGGGGGGTTCAACCTTCTTTGATGCTCAATACTCAGTTTATAATCCTTAACTAGTTGAATCTTGTTAGTGCATATCCCAGGGGGTATGCCGATGATGTTTGCAATTGTCCACGTAATGGACCTTTTGAACTTCTTAAGAATTGAGACAAGGGCATCTGTTTGAACCTCACTCAAATCTGCTACAATGATGACATGTAATGTACTATTCTCTCCCAAGTATGCGTATTTCAAGTGCGAAGGTAATGCCTTTAACTCTAACTCTGGTGGTACTTCTACAGAAAGCTTCGTAGGTGGTGTTTCTCTATTGCATAAATCTAACTCCAATCTTGCTTGTTGCCTTGGACCAAATGACACCCCAAGAGCATTTACCATTTCCTCATAATCAAGAATGTTGTCACCATCAAAATTCATCAACACATCTGCCAAATTATTAACTCCGAGCCTTAATTCTACTAGGATCTCCACTTCACTATCCTCACCCATTGAGATCATTGAAATGACCTGGAAGTCAAAACTCTTTCCATCGTGTTGACCCACTTGGAACACAACTGCTTCTTCCCAAAGCTTGAAAGTGAGTAGGCTCTTTCAATATCAACTAATGCTTGACCTGTGGCTAAGAAAGGTCTTCCCAAGATGATAGGAACTGCAAATCAATCTCACAGTCAAGTATAACAAAATCTGCAGGAAATATATGTTTGTCTACCTTTACCAGCACATCATATAGTATCCCCATAGGCTTCTTGACTGTTTTTTCTGCTATCAACAGCTGCATCTTCGTAGGAACAAAGCTCCCCAAAATGAGCTTTTTGAATACAGTAAGAGGCATCAAGTTAATGCTAGCTCATAAATCACATAGTGCATTAGTAAACTCAAGTTCTCCTATAGTGCATGGTATAGTGAATGCACCCAAGTCTTCCCTCTTTTGCACCAAAGATTTTGTAGTGATGACAATAGAACATTGAAAATTTTGGGAGAGGTCTTGGCTCACTTTTTGCTTTTTCTTAACTAGATCTTTCATCCGTTTGGCACACCCCGGCATCCTCTCCAGAGCTTCTATTAAGGGAATATATATTGATAATTTCTTAAGCATCGCCAAGAACTGTTCAAACTTACCTTCCTCCTTCCTCTTCCAAATCCTTTAAGGAAAAGGAGGAGGGGGCCTTTGAAAGGTTTTATATTTCTTGGGTTGTTCTTTTATGTTGTATGCCTTGGTCTCCTCATTCTCTCTCTTCCTATGGTTTCCATTTTTGACCATTGGCATATGGGAATCTACTATGTTTTTGCCATTCTGAGACATGGACACCATGCAATGCCCTTCATTTTTAGGATTTTGAACTGTATTGCTTAGTAAGGTACCCTTTTGGCATTGGTTCAATTGCGAAGAAACTTCTCCAAATTGTTGTTCAAGTTGCTTAATCGCCACCAAGTGAGACTTTATTTTTTTGTTAACACTTGAAATATCTGCTTTCATTCCCTTTAAAGTCTCATCTTGGTGGTCGGCCCTCTTCAACCACTTTTCGAACATCTCTTTGATCCTGGAGTTACTTGACCCGACCTCACGATTGAGAGGTGGCACATAAGGATCATTCCTGTAGCCTTCTCTTCTTCCCATTCGGCATCTGACATTCTCTCTCTTATAGTATCCACCCCAAGTATCTCTATACACCCTATCACAATTGATGTTCCGACCTTGATTCCCTTAGCCTTGCCTCCAATAGTCCGAATTGGACTATTGGGGGATGTTCCGGAAACTCGTCGCTTGGTTGCTTACAAAACATGCATCTTCATCAAAGAATGGATTGTCATATATGGGAGCCTTTGGAGGATTGTGGGTGACTGCCTTGACACTTGCTTAGTTTTTCTTTAAAATTAAGTCCATATTTGTGCTCAATTGAGCAAGTTGCTCCATGATCTCTTTGTTTACCTTTGCTTACTCATTGTCGTATTGACCGCACAAGAAGGTTTCATCGCACCTCGCTCTCACTGACCCCATGCTCTAATTGTTTTGACCACTTGCTCCATAAGCTTGACTATTCTCTTCAAGTGCCGGATAGAAAATCTCAACTAAGGCATCATCAACAATCTTGTGATCGAGGACCATCCTCAAACATTTTGTAAACCTTTCCCATGTTGTGCTAGTAGAGTTACCCAATAATTGTTCAAAGTTGTTGATTTGGTCCTTGAGCTTCAACTTCTTAGATCTTAGAAAATATCTTTCAAGGAAAACTTTCTGAAGCTCAGCCCAACTTGTAATAGTGCTAGGAGGAAGCTCGGACAACCATGCAGTTGCATTACCAGTCAATGATGGTGGAAACACTCTTAAACCAATAGCATCAAGATTATGAATGGTCCGCTGTTTTTGAACATTCGGAGCTATCCACTTGATACCATAAAATTAGTATCTGCCTGTAGAGGAGGCAGTATTGTGGCACCAGTAACATCCATAACCATAAGGTTCAATCGATATTAATTCCATCCATAAGCATTTTCATTGAAGTCCATAAGTTGTGGCCTATTACCCATTGGTTGTGGGTTCTCCTCTCTTCCCATATCCTCATTCATATTCATATCCTCCCCTACCTCGATATCCTTATTTACTTGAGCCATTTTTCTCACTAGTCGATGGATCTCCAAATTCATCGAAGCTAAGGGATTGCCTTGGCTCCTTGTGTTGGGCATACAACCTAATACACCCGTGCTAATAAAATCAAATAACAAAAGTAAAAACAAAAGTAAAATGCAAGAGATTGTAGGAATCAACACTAGAACTAACTAATAGTGAATTCAAATCAAAACCTAGCCATATTCCCCGGCAATGGCGCCATAATTTTTTGATGATGTCCACACTCCGATAAGAAAGTGGTCGTTGTCAGCAATTAACCTAACCAAAGGTTAGGGTCAAACCCACAGGGAATACGGGTCTTGACTACAATAGTCCACTACTAATCATTTCAAGAATAAATAACAAAAATCTCTAAATAAGGGGGTTTGTGATTAAAAAACAAAGCAAAATAAACACTAAACATTGATGTGAGAAAACACTCAATTTTTGGGATAACTTGAGAAATGTGTTCATCATGGTTCTTTGGCTAAATTACCCTAGGTAACATAACTATAATTGAAAATTTGCAAGTAGGATGGTAACTTAGGTTCTTCCAGCCCTTTTGTGAAGGTGAAGGTCGAATTTCACCATGGCGCTTGGTCGGCCACTATAGCGTGCCAATTAACCATTACCAATTGTCCCAGTCAACCTCCCCTTGGTCAAGTTTGGTTGATTAGATGAGAACACATCAATTGAATCATGTCATTCACTTCCCTTTACCTATTCCTTACTATCTTGGTCAGGCTAGTGATAGTAGGCGGGATTCGGTGTTGGCCACCACCAAACGACAATCACAATGAATGGAAATAAACAATACATGCTACCCTCAATTGTAGAAATGTGATAGCCCTAGGTTATTTCAAGTCAACTACCAACGATCCCCACAACCCCAAGTTGTGGGTACTTAGTTACTCATGGCTAAGGCAAAATAAGCAAAAATGCAACTATAAGACATAAGTGAAAGTTTTACCAAAAACAATAAAAAGTGCAGGCACGACAAGTTGCAAACCCAAAAGCTTGATTGATCAACAATGAATACAAAGCAAGATTTGCAATCCCCAAAACTGGTTTTCCAAGAGAGAATAATAAACTAATCTAAAACCCTAAAATATTCTTGAGAGATTATTCAAAGGCAAGTTCTATCTTCCAAAATATGGAATCTCATCATAAAAGCCTTACTTAATGTATTTATATTGTTCACACAATATTAGAAGTACAGGTTAATTGGTAGAGTTAGGTGGATGCTTGGCCTCGGGGTATAGTAGGGTTGATTGGGCAGGGGTACTCGTGTATTCTCAGTGTATTGTGTGTTACTCGTACTTCTTTTTTCATTTTTACTAACTGTTATGTGCATTTCATTAGTAGTCGTATCTTCTCTTCGCTCCCTTCACCTCTGTTTTTGTCACCTCTATTTTTGTCATATCTAGTTCATTTTTGCTTATGGGTTTTGAGATGAGGGTCACAGGAAATAGCCTCTCTACTTCTCTGAGGTAGCAGTAAAGTTTGCGTACATTATACCCTCCCCAAATCCCTTGTGGGATTTTGACTGGGTATGTTGTTGTTTTTTGTTTTACACGTAAACCCTAAACTTATATAGAAACGATAGCTTGCAGCTGGTACGCCGTGCAGGTACGACTTGTAGGATAACCTATGAGTCGTAGTTAGGGTCTCGTATCAAGTTTTTTGCATGTTGGACTGAATTGGTACGACCCAGAGGTACAAGTCGTTGCTTAAGCTACAAATCGTACGTTTCTCTTGTAGTCTTGGCCTGCAGTTTTCGATCCAACATTTTCACTCTCTAATTCCTGCTATGAGTCAATATGAGTCATGGTGAGACTTACCACTCGTAGGATGGCCTCGTTGGGGTGACCTCCACATAGCAGATTTCTGAATTTTGCTCTCTGTTTCTTGCTACTACATACCCTACTACACGTATCTTGGGCTATGACTCATTGGTGAGCTCGTATGTCCTATGATTTAGCAAAAATTGGCAACTTTTCTTCAAAATCATGCCCACTAAACTTTTCTGCTAGAACAACACAAAAACACATAAAAACCATAAAAGTCGCATTAAGATCAAATGTGTTGTATTTTCACAGCACATTAGTCGTGACATGGAGGCTCTGATGGTTAGTAAAAATGTCAACATGAACTCCGTATAGATAATATCGCTAATTCTTTAGGGCAAGAATAACTATAGCGAGCTCAAGATCATGGGTAGGATAGTTTTGCTTTCGCAATTTTCTGGAAGTATATGCGATAACTCTACCATGCTATATAAGAACACTACCTAGGCCGGTGCTCGAGGCATCACAATATATAATATATCCTTTAGTTCCATCTGAAAGAGCTATGATAGGCACGATGGTAAGACTTTTCTTTAGCTCTTGGAAACTCTGTTCACATACATTAGTCCACTGAAACTTAGCTGTTTTATGTGTCAATCTCGTTAGAGTTGCAGAGATAGAGAAGAATCCCTCAACAAATCTCCTATAATATATTGCCAAGCCTAAAAAACTACGGACCTTAGTCAAATTTAATGGTTTCGGGCAAGCCATTACCGCGTCAATCTTTTGGCCATTGACCCTAATACCATCGCCTGTAATAACATGGCCAAGAAAAGCTTCAGAGGTTAACCAAAACTCATATTTAGAGAACTTAGCATATAAGTTGTTTTGGAGAGCTATAAATATAGCTCGCAGGTGGTTTGCATGCTCGGCTTTTGACCGTGAATATATCAAGATGTCGTCAATAAACACGATCACAAATTCATCCAAGAATGGTTTAAAGACTCGATTCAACTGGTCCATAAAAGCTGTTGGGCCA
This sequence comes from Solanum clarkiae, assembly GCA_011800125.2. NCBI lineage: Eukaryota > Viridiplantae > Streptophyta > Magnoliopsida > Solanales > Solanaceae > Solanum > Solanum clarkiae. Next base: position 32,014 of record JAABOM020013559.1, on the reverse strand, counting down.
TTTATAAGCCCAAAAGACATGACAAGAAACTCAAAATGTCCATACCTCGTCCTAAATGTTGTTTTTGGAATATCAACATCCTGACTCGCAAATGGTGGTACCTAGATCTCAAGTCAATCATTGAAAAAAATTTGGTACCCTACAACTGATCGAACAAGTCATTAATCTATGGAAGAGGATACTTATTCTTGATAGTAACTTTATTTAGTTGTCTGTAATCAATACACATTTGTAAGGAGCCATCTTTCTTTCGAATAAAGAGCATTGGAGCACCCCATGGAGATGTACTTGGCCTAATGAAGCCTTTATCAAGTGAATCCTTTAGTTGTTCTTTCCATTTCCTTAGCTCTGCAGGAGCCTTTTTGTAGGGGGAATGGATATAGACTGCGTATCGGGAAGCAAATCTATAGCAAAATCAATTTACCTTTCGGAGAGAATCCGTAGAAGCTAATCAGGGAGTACCATGGGGAATTCATTCACAATAGAGACTGACTGAAGGGTCACTGGTTCCTTATCAAAATCCCTAGCATGAAACAGATGGTACATACACCCTTTAGCTATTAGATTTCAATCCCTAAGGTATGAAATAAGCTTACCCTTAGGCGTGGTAACATTACCTTTCCATTCAAGGACTGACTCACTTGGAAAATGCAAGTGGACTAGCTTTGCTCGAAAATCAATATTAGTGTAACAAGCTGCTAACCAATCTGTACCTATAACAACATCAAAATCCAGCATAATCAATTCAATTAAATTAGCAGAGGTTGGGCGGTAATTGAGTCACCAACTAGCATAGATACCTTAACTAACCCCGACAATAACTCAGGTCTCATATCAAGGTTACAAGAAATGAATGGATTAATATATGAAAACGTAGAGCCGGGAACTATTAGTTCATAAACAACATGAGAACAAATCATGAATATACCTGTGATCACATCTGGAGATACCTCTGAATCCTGTCGGCCTGGGAGTACATAAAACGATTCAGGCCATCAGTAGAACCTAAAGTTCTCCTCTATCTCTCCCCCTACCATAACCCTGAGTAGGCTGTGGATCTGGTTGGGGAGCACGTACTGAGGATGAAGAGGCTACGGTGGATCCTGAAGGCTGAGCTGTTGAACCTCTACCTAACCATTGACACTGGCTAATATAATGTCTTGTCTTTCCACAAAGATAACATCAACTTGAACCCTTTCTGCATTGCCCACTATGAAGCTTACCGCATTGTGCACATGGAGGAGTAGGCTATCTCATTTGCACAGAGCGCTCCTGTCGACAACTCTCAGGATAGCGTGGATTTTGCCCTGTCCCTAACTGAATATAATGATCAAATTTCTAGCACTGCATCTGTGGCGGAGAACTACCCACAGATGGAGGTGGATATCAATGAAAAGGAGGACTAACATCACCCCATGGCTCCCTATAAGACCCCAGAGTATGAGCCCTCTTATTCTTCTCCATATCTCTATGGGTATCCCAAATTCAACGAGAAAGGTCCTCTGTAGTCTGACCAAATGCCTGTATACGAGAAATATCTACACCATCCTGTAAAGAAACTATCCTGTAATAATCCCCCAAACCATCCATACACCGATGAACTCTAGCACTCATGGTACGTACAATATCTGGTGCATATTTACCCAAAGAATTGAACCTAAGGCTATGCTCCCTTGCACACATATATCCCCTGCTCAAACTGATAAACTGGTCATGATAGGACTTCGAACCTCCAATGGCAGGTAATAGGCTAAAAAAACCTCAGAGAAGTCCTCCCACTCTAAAAGCTGAGCATTAGGTCATCTGTATCTCTCCCATGCCTTGTACCACAAGATAGCGACATCACGTAGACAAAAAGAAACCAACTTTACTACCTCAGTTGCAGAGGCATACATCACGCCCAATACTTTATATGTATAGTCAATAAAGTCCTATGGATCCTCAGTAGGACTGCACCCTATAAATACTAGAGGGTCTAAGTGGAGAAACTCTTGTACCTTTGAGCTTTCTGTGTGATCCCTTCTGGCATCTTCTTTTGCCTCTAGCTGTCTCTCAGGTATTGAAACCATCCTAGTTAGTAGCTGAACAACCTCTCTCATACCCTGCTCCCCAGTCTCTAGTAGGGTTGGGGGTACTGGACTTCCTTGGCCCTCAATAGGTGCTGGTAAATCTGGTAGTATGGATACTGGAGGTTCTTTATATGCCTCAATGGGGAGCATATCTGCCTAACCCAGAAAAGAACGACTGGTACCTTCTCTCCAGTCCATACCTACCTCATGTTTTGCCATCCTCGAAATGTAGAAAACCTGACAAATAAAATAAACCACAAAGCATGATTGAGATTGCATGTGTTCCTATAACTTTACTCTATAGCACGATCTATTAAGTGAAAGACAAGTAACCATCCCTAAATGCCTCGTAACCTCCTGATTATAAGTGTGGTGCACAACACACCCATAAGTAAGACTCTACTAGACATGACATTATGGACTCCTTGTGATATGGCCTACTCTGATACCACGTTTGTCACGCCCCAAAAAAAGGGGAGGCACGACTGGAACTTGATATCGTTACTGGCTGAGAAAACCACTAAACATGCTAGCTGGTTATGCTAGGGCTCAGAAGAAAATCGAGCAACATATCATTTGAAAACGCTAAGCCTAGACCATTTAGGTCATGACCTGGTTGACAACAGATCATGTACAACAAGATAGGTAAAACAAAATGATAAAGTACTAGCTAGCCGACAAGGCTGAAAAACAGAAGTACAAGTACACACTATATATACATGCCACTCCTATGACTGGAGACCAAAAAGTACCAAAGAACCAACCCAAAATAACATGACCATAATAGCCTCTACGAGAACCACTAATACTGCCAGGATAAGGCCCCGATTATACCTAACTGTATAAAAAAAATAGCATCCTATTAAAGCTCCAGGAAAAGGTTGAGCTTACCAACTCACAGCTGAACCAGGCTCCTAGTAGAGGGGTCGATCAGAGTCCCTGCCTGAACTTGCAAGCACGAAATAAAATACAACATCCCCAAGCAACGAGATGTCAGTACGAATAAACATGTATTGGTATGTAAGGCAGAAAGTAAAACCATAGATAGTAGTAATAAGAAGGGTAATAGAAATACCACCTACAACCAAAACCCAAGTGACCTTAATGGCAAATAATCAACCTCCTAATGATCAAATATTCATGGTATGATCGAGTATCGCTTATCATGAATACATATATATATATAGATGCAAATGCATGATATACCCAACTAAATGCTAGTAATGGTGGCCCTTTTTGGTAGCGAACCGGTATCATATTTGCCAACCTGTGGCCATCTGTACCATATGCATATATACATAATCATTTGGGAAAATAGGCCCCATACCTTTGATTATAGCTCGAAGTCCATGCATAATGTGCCATATATGATATGAATATTGAATGCACATTGTGGGCTATAGCAAAAATATAGCCAATCTTGGCTCATTGGTACACTTATTCTCATAACAACATAATCATTGTCGTAGTATGTACACATGACTTGTGGAATCTTACATGGCTTTTGAATAAGTTTGAAAACTTAACAGAACATATAGAATGAGGCCTTAACTCTGAAAATGTTCATAAAGGTGCTTTACATAGTGCTTATACTTGGTTCCATGTCAATTAGTAAAAGAAAGCATCTAAACAGAATCAAGTGCCTTAGTAATCCAATAGGTGCATTACGCTAGAGATTATTGGAAATCAATGTGTTACTTGTTAAGTGCTTCAATTATTTTTTAGTTTGGAAGAAGAACTGATTATAACTACTACATTCCCTTCGTAATCTACATTATTTTAATGGAAATGCTCTAAGAAGAGAAACCCCTCGAATGTATAGATAGGTAATCACGAAATTGACAAAATGATATATAGATATTGAATGTCTAGTTTAAGTGACCAAACAGAATGTAAACCTAATTTCATCATGAAAATAACTTAGTTGTAATCCCAATGTTTTCACAGAAGGTCTTTCTAATAGTAGAATAGTAAGATATCACATTTGACTTTTTGGGAAACTTCTCGGATTTCGTACTAATAGGAGAAATGGAGCTTAGCCTTAACATACCTTTTCAATGGATCTCCAACGGCCTAAAGTCTCTTCACAAGAGTTGTTCCTTACATCCTAAGATTCGCAACCACTATATATATGCAGCTTCAACACACCTATAAATCAGTTGGACACCTTGATAGAACTTTGTCTATAGTTCATTATCTATTTGGGTCGAAATGGAGTTTAGTTAATCTTTAAAAAGCTCAAATTAGCTGACCTTTAGATGGGTTGACCCGACCCAGCCCATGACCCGATTTCGTGCTCGGGCAGTCCCAGTAAAACAATCATAACTTTTTATTCTGAGGTCAGTTTGATGCATGATTTTCTACATTACAAACTAGACTCATAGATATTCGATTTGACAGGTCATGCCCTTCTATATCCTTATATTTTGGGAGATATCGCCTGATACATTTGACCCAAATTCAAGAAGGATTTCTTAAAGAAACTTACAGTAACCTTGGCCAACTTTTATCTTGCATCTTTCTTGATTCCAAAGCTTAATGAATGACCTTTGTGCGATTAAAATAACCTTTGAAAATCCATTCTTAGAAAGTTAGACACTTTTTTCCCCATCTGAAAAGTGAAACTTAATTTAGACCTTCTGAAAAGGGCAAGGTGCCACTCGGGTTATTTCTTTAATCCCGAATGTGCAATACGGGGATTACTTTGAATTAAAACGTTATGTGCTTGAGGTTACCACTTATTGGAAGCCTTATTATCCTTAGGTTCTATCCAAAATCACATATGTACTATATAATATGCCACCCATATATATGGAAGACGAGAAATGCGGGGTCCGACAGTTTAAACACTTAAGCCATGATTTATATATTTTTACACCTTGCTCTTACTAAAGACATGCAACAAGCTCTTGATTAATACTCATTTTCATATTTTGGAGCTAATGAAATTTGTTTTGTAATTTGTAGGGAAAATGCTCAAAAATAGGCTAATTGTGGAGCAAAGGGGACTTGAAAATCAAGCTCGTTAAAGTTTTATCCCTGCAGAGAAAAAGTGAGAGCGAGGTTCCCGTTTTAGTAGGACCTCTTACTTATTTCTTCCTTCTATAAGAGCTATCTTGAGGCATTTTTTAGGGGGGTCGACATGGTGGAGCATATATATGAGAGAAGCGACTTAATTAGCCTCTCTTATCTCTAGCACTATTTCTTGTTTGAAACATGTATCTTCGCAAGTGTACGCCCTTATTCTAGGGTTATGGCCAATGTATGAACAGTATATGCTAATCTAATGTTGTGGATGTTTTTTTACCATATTAATTATTCTTTTAATCTTGCTTTTACTATTCTAATGCTTAGCTACCAATAGAATAAATGGATAGTTGTTAATAGACCACAAGATGAAGAAAGTTAGGGATCCAATGTGAGTTAAAAGGAGTAAAATAGATGTTGTGGGATTGATTTGCTATTCAGATAGAAATTATACTTAATTAGTTTACCCTACATGGATTTGATATTCGGATAGAAATTATACTTAATTAGTTATATCATCACTTAACAATATAGGTATGAGGTTAAATTGGATAGATGATTATAGGTTTGAGAAGCCACGACTATTCCTTTACTTTACTGGGCCTATAAAACCACATTAGCCGATTTGTTTACTGCCAGCAATGGTGCCTCTTTTTATGGTGCTTACTCTTCAACAGACATATAGGAACAAACCCCTCTTCACCAGGTCAATCAAAATTCTGATGCACAATTTGATCTTCTTCTATGAGTCCAAATCTATTAACAAAGAAATTTGTACTTTATTTGTTGAGGCATTCTCCAACACCAGAAACCCAAAATCATGGAGCAGTTTTCTGGTTAAAGTATCTACAGTAAATCAATTCATAATTTTTGACACCAAATTCTAATTCATGCGAACTTAGTGAAATTGTAACGAAGACTCATAGATGTCACAACCCAAGCATAGGGCCTAGATGTGACACGGCGCATAGGAAATCAAAAGGGACCCCAAGCAAGCCTCTTAACATATCATTATACATCCTTGGTTGCAGAAGCAATAAAATATCAATAAAAGATTATAAATAGGGATAACCGGGGCTAAGGGACATCTTTCATAGCATAAAACATCATACAGTGAAGAGAGTCAAGCTCATAGCATCAATACATATCTTATCCAACAACACCTCTAAACATAGAACTTAGCGAGGGCTAAGGCAAGAAACCGGGCTCACTCTTATAGTCAAAATATACAATACAGAAAGAGACTCGTAATACATAACATAAGAGCATGAACATTGTCAGCGGAATGGAGGACTCATCAACTAGCTTGAGAGAAAGATCGTACTAGCCACGTGGAGAAGGATGATCAAGTGGGACTCTGGTTCCTACATGGTAACATCATGTAGGCATAGAGTATGCGTTAGTAAATTTAAATGTACTAAATATGTAGGATGCAATGCTAGTAAGGGATAGGCAACATAATTGAAATACATAATTATAAGCAAAGGATAAGTATAACATCAATATACCATGCATGATCAATGCTTAAGGTAAAACATACTTGTAAGTCATGATCAAGAAATGTAAACCCAATAAGGAATACCTACTTAACCGTTTTTTACCAACTTTCATGAAATGGGCTAAATGGCGCCTAGTCGCCTTACGATATAACCTTTTTGGGGAGTGTTATCAATACCCCAAACCTACGACATAGTCTTTTTGATAGGTAGTATAAGATGTCCCCTCCTTTACAATGAAATCTTTTAGGTAGGAGTCGTGATTCATTCTACCTTATGGCATGGCCTTTTCGATAGGATGTCCACACTTTACGATATGATCTTTTTGGTTGAAACCATTAGTCTTTCTACCTAATGGCATGGCCTTTTCAGTAGGGTATCCATACCTTATGATATGATCTTTTCGATAGGAACCATTAGTCATTCAACCTTACGACATGGACTTTTCGGTAGAATGTTCATACCTTATGATATAATCTTTTCGGTAGGAATCATAGAACTAGCTCATCAAACTATTACATTTCAAGCATCAAGGGATGGCCTTCTCCATTTTCTCAAGAACACAACAAACATAGAAACCCAACAATCTGCATGCAACACCATAGGTACTTTTTCATGAAAATAACTCATATAAAGATTCTTATCATCATCATAAAGTCTTTCAAATTATATGACATGCCTTAGAACTTCAACAACTCAAAAAATCATAACCGAACATTTTATCAAACACTTGGCGGGTGTGTAGTGCTAGTGTAAAATCATGCAATTCAAGAACAAAATCATGCTAGAAAATTCAATATGAAACCATCAATAGATATTTGGTAACACCCCCAAGAAATATACATCAAAGCCCTTCATCAAATCACACAATATATCTTAGAGTCATAGCTCAAAACATACTTAAACAACTATAATTTCATGAAACCCCAACATAATGTGCAATGAAATTCAAAATAGATAAGACCCATGAGTTATCAACTTTAAATCATACAATTTTAGCTAAACGAGAACTTGGTTATCATGGGTGAAAGGAGCCCATGAAGGAAACCCACATAGCTTGAACTTGGAGAATCCTTGAAGAAGATTGGAGTTGGGAATAGGGAACCCGAAGGGACCCCAAACAAGACTCATAGCATATCATTACACATCTTTGGTCGCGGAAGCAATGTAAAACAATGTAAGAAACATAAACAAGTGGAATTGGGACTAAGGGTGAGAGACTTATACTTAAATAGCTTGAATATCATAAGAGAGTCAAAGCTCAAGCATAATAAATAACATGTCCAACAACACATGTACCACATAGATAAGAGCGGGGGTCAAGACAAGCAACTGGGCTCACCCTCATGGTTAATACATACATAAAAGAAAGATAGTCTTAGAACATAGTATAAGAGAATAGTCATTGTCCCAGGAATGAAGGACTCACCAAAGGTGCTAACTTGAACAATCCACCTAGCCACAAGAAGAATCAATAGGAGCTTTGGTTCCTACATGGTAACATTATGTAGGCATAGAGTATGTGTTAGTACGTTTGAATGTACTATGTATGTGGGATGCAATGCAACAATAGATGGACATCATACTCAAAATGCATACATTAGACAATAGGCATAGTATAACAATATGGTATGTATGATCAATGTATAAGTAAAAAATATGCTTTAAGTAACTCATGCTCATATAAGATATCATATGTGTAGAAAAGACCAAGCTAGAATCCCAGCTATGGTTGGGAGATGCTATTCACACCTGGACACCCTGGTGGCAAGGTACACTACCCCTCACATGGTTGATGCCATTCACACCTGGAAACCCCTTTGGTAAGGTACAACACACCTTACATGGTTGATGCCATTCACACCTGTGCACCCTGGTGGCAAGGTACAACACCCCTCACATGGTTGATGTCATTCACACGTGGACACCCTGGTGGCAAGGTATATACCCCTCACATGGTTATCTTGGCTCCTATACCCCCCTGATCAGGCATGGTCTGATGCAACACATTATATAGAACATACATATCATATACATAAGCTTATTTCATCATCATAACATCAATCATATCATATCTCATGCTTTGGCCATCAATTCATCAAGAAAACATAACTAGACATTTTATCAAACACCTTGAGAGCATGTAATGGGGGGTAAAAGATCATGCAATTTAGAGATAAAATCATGCAAGAAAATTTGTTGTAAAACCAAAAATCAACACCTTGCAACACCCCCAAGACATTCCTATTAGAACCCCTCATAAAATCAAATATTAGATCCAAGATTTAGAGCTCAAAATATGCTAAAACAACCATACCCTCAAGAACTAAAATCATTGTGCAGTAAATTTCTCAATATATAAGACCCAGATATAGAATCAACTTTAAATCATGCAATATTAGTAAAAAAAAAAAAGAGGCTTAGGCACTATAGGTGGAAGGACCCAATAGTTCAACACCACATACCTTGACTTTGGAGAACCCTTGAATAAGATTGGAAATGGACACTTTAAGGTTGAATGATCCTTGATGAAATCCTTAAGATTGGTCATAAGTTATGGACTTTAATTTAGGGTGAAATATGAGTCTAAGTGTTTGAGTGAGTACTGGGAAATATTTACGATGATATGAGGGTGAAATAACGCTAAATATATGTATTTTCAAGTTTCGGAACCCTTAGTCCCAAGACTTATAAGTCGTGGAGCGAAAAAATTAAAACAGGCACCAAAAACACCAGGGGTGCGTTGCGGAGGCGATGTGGAAACCCCACTAGAATCTGCATTTTCTACACAAATAAGTTCTACGAAAATGAGCATAAATCCTTCTTCCAAACTAGGAATGAGGTGAAACCAAATGCATTGGAAAGCTAATTCAAAGTGATTAAATTTGGCAGGTATGAGCCACCCAATTCTTTGTGTGCTAAGAGATATTCCCCTTCAAAGTTGACCCTCCTAAATAGCATTTTTTTGCAATTTTCAGATTTTGATACGGTAGCTTTAAAATTCGGGTTAGACCCATTTTCCACTCAATTTGACCCCCCAAATAATAATATGAAGTCAGATTTTCGAAATAACGAACTGATTTTTAGATATATGAAAATTACAATTCCGAGCACTTTCAAGGCACATTTTCGGACACTTTTTGGGGTCGTTTCAATAGCTCACCCTTGGGAACATTCATCCCCGAATGTCAAAGAAACGTACTAGAGAAGAGTAATCATAAAGAGATCAACCCCAACAAGTATGAAACAATACACTTTAAAACACCATTTTCAAAACCTTGGCATAAGTGTAAAATCATCATTAACTTGCCAACTTAAACATGAATGCACATGAATGACATAGGGGCTGAAACATAGGACTTGGGATCATAGAAAGGACTTGTCATGCATCATAAGCTTGAATAGAGTGAAAGAGATATGGATATCACTTCTCCATGTCCTGGCTCTCCAAGAAACACATACGAATAGACTTCTCTTCCCAAAGGGCCTTGAAGAATACTACATCATTATCAATCAACTTCTCCACTCATCCATCCAACACCTCCACCAGGACCTTCTCTTAAGCCAACATACCCTCCATGACACCCACAACCTCAAAGAGCTCTATAACACTAGAGTCACTAACACCTCCCCTCAACATAGAAGCATGAAGAACCGAACGAACCATACCTACACCCAAAGGAAATCCCCAAACTTTAAGCAATCTAATAACCTCCTTTTACATTCTATAAGGACTCACAAACCATAAACACGAATCCCTCGTTACTAAAACAAACCTCACTCCTCATGAGTAAAACTCCCAGCTTGACGAAACAAGGCCATTTCTCGCACTTCAAACCATCCAACCCGGGACATACAACGCCTACTATAAGAGCTCGCTATACTCATAAACCTAGGTAATTCCAGCCCTTATGCAACCTCTCCAATTTCTCCTCCAAACCCTATAAGGGCCCATAAACCTTAACCTGATTACCAACCTTAAACACATCTAAACCACTTGGTACCATGGATCACCATCTCCCCCTTGGGAGATAACCTCCACTCTACCATTCAACTCTAATAAGGAGGAATCAAGACCTTGCTTAAATTAGACCTCCTCGGCCAAAAAAAGATTTGAAACCACCAAAAACACTACACTACCATTCTCAAATTCCCTCAACCTAACTTCTAATCTAGCCAACCGAGGACCCCACTAGTCACCTCCTTATCACCATTACCACAATTCTAAGCTACCATAGGCACCCTACTTTGAGCGTCAACCACATCACTAGCCTCAACGGGGAACTTAATACACACCCATATCAAAATCCTTAAGGATTTCTAACCACTTTCTTGTTACCCGCAACTCACAACTATCATAATTAGCAAATAACCTCTCATCTATCAATACTACCAATGCTACCTCCAAATGATTCACAAGCTCTAAACAAATCAATACTCATCACTAGAGACCATCACAAACATACCAAGGTAGGGTTCTACGACCCTATTCATGAGCCTAATAGACACAACTTGTGCATAAGCCAACCAAACAACTCCACCAATATTCAAAATTATCATTCCTAGCTCCAAAGGGCACTTAGGAATATCACCTACCCTCCTCTACAGTTGAAAACAAAACTCGATCCCGAAATCAACTTTAGAGACATGACTAACCCATCGTAGTTGACTAAATAGATCGACCATCCTTATCCATCATATTACAACCTTACGGGTTATACACTCATTAGAAACATGCTATGCAAGTAACCCAAACTACCACAAGACATCCAACCCTTCAAGCTAAGTTCAACTAAAACTACAAGACTATGCAACAAGAACATGGGGAAACCCTTACAGAGCCCCCCCCCCCCTCAATCCATCAACGCTAAGTTGTCAACCCACAAGAATACTTATAATATACATATACATACTTTCAAAGAGGCAATAGTCTTTTTTTTCATATCATTTCAATGGACAATTAGTCTTAAAAGTCAAACACCATTCATAATAATTCATACTTGGGCTCAAATGTCTAAATCATAATTTCATAGTCATAATACTCATGCATAGGAATAGCCCATTCATATACAAAAATGGTGAAACCACCTGAAATGCTTAAAGTGCCAAAATCAACGACATATATGTGATCACAATATTGTCATAACCAACTTTTTATCAAAATCATACCATAAAACGAAATTGGGTTTACCCATAACATAATTTTTAAATAATTCGTGTACATGAATGCATATGATCTTAACAATGAGGAAAATACATGGGTAATTAGGACTCCATTTAAAAATCAACATTTACAATATGAAGTTGAAGTGAAAGTATAATTAATTCCACATTTAAATACATAGTGTAATCTCTCGTGCATAAATAATTTCAAAAAGAGAACATACATACTTATAACTTCATAAACCCAAAGTAAATCCTCATAACGGTTTAAATCACATTAAAATCATCAAATAAATACTATCCATGCATCAATAGAATTTTAGGAATCATAATATTCAAATGTCAAATTTAAATAAGTAAAATCCATGTAGGTTTTCTTGAAAATAATTTTGGATCTCCTTGATTGGAAGGGATCAAGGATCAACCCACATACAGATGAATCCTACTAGCACCGAGGAATAACACAAGAAATAGCAACTCTCGAACTTATCAAATCACCCTACTCACAACCTCTGGTAATAGCCAACTAACCCAAGAGGCTCCTAATATCTGATGAAGTCTAAGGACTAGGCTAATCTCTAATCACCTTCGTCTTACTAAGGTCCACCTTAATACCATCACTGGGCACCACACAACCTAGGAAGGCAATCTCTTACCACCAAAATTCCCATCTCTCCTACTAGCACCCAACCTTTTTCCTTAAACTTGTAGTACTATCCTTAAATGACTTACATGCACTACCTCATTAGGGAACAAACCACATTATCATCACCAAAACCACCATAAATCTATTAGGGTAAGGACAAAAGATCTTACTCATGAGACTTATAGCCATAACCGGTGTACTAGTCAAACCAAAGGACACTACCCCAAATTCAAAATATCGAAAAGGACATTCAAAGCCTCAGCCACCACCACCAAGAATTCTATAGACAAAACAACTTAGGTTCAACACTTCCATTTCTCACAAGATGACAAATGCAACCCCTTAGAGACCAATTATGGACCTACCTCCCTTGCTGCCACTTGACAACCACCCACTCAAAGACGGGTTCATTAGGAAGTCGGATTCTATCTCTACGGGTCCCACCATCAATGGAGACACAACATGCATGCAACTATTCCAACCGAAGTACAATATCAAAATCCACCACATCAAATCCAACAAGCCACAAAGCAAGACCTAATTTAATACAAACCCGGATCATTACCTATGAACTTTCTGGCAACAATATACCCAATCGAGAGAATAGACACCAAAGATCCACACAACCACTAGGGCACACAAGAAGCCCCACCATCAACTAAAAGAATAAAGAAGAAATAGTGAAACTCAAATCCATCAAAATCAAAACCTTCTACTTACCTTCCTTCGTCTTCCTCTTTGAAGCGGCATGATCAACTAAAAGAGCAAAGAACATTCGTTAGAGGAGAAAGCCCTATCTAGCTTCTAAAGCATGACATAGACCATGATGAAGGGAAACATTTCCTAAAATGTCTCATAGCTTCCTACTCATAGATGTGGTGCACAACACAACAATGAATAAGACTCTAATCGACGCGGTGTATTGGGCTCCGAGCATTAACATCTTTGCACGACCCAAGCCTAGGGCGTAGACGTGACCGACGATTTGGGAACCCGAAGGGACCCCCAAACAAGCTTATAGCATATTATTACATATCTTTGGTTGCATAAGAAATATAAAATAATGCAAGAAACATAAACAAGGGGAATTGGGACTAAATTGAGAGAGATTTATACTTAGATAGCTTGAATATCATAAGTGGGTCAAAGATCAAGCATAATACATAACATGTCAAATAACATCTCACCTACATAGATAAGAGCGAGGGCCAAGAAAAGCAATCGGGCTCACCCTCATAGCATACATAAGAGAAAGATAGTCTTAGAACATAGTATAAGAGAATAGTCATTGTCCCGGAGTAGAGAACTCACCAAAGGCTAATTTGAAAAATCTGCCTAGCCACAAGAAGAATCAATAGGATCTCTGGTTCGTACATGGTAACATCATATACGCATAGAGTACACATTAGTATGTTTGAATGTACTAAGAATGTGGGATGCAATGCAACACTAGATAGACATCATACTCAAAATGCATACATTAGACAATAGGCATAGTATAACAATATGGCATGTATTATCAATGCATAAGTAAAACATGCTTTAAGTAACTCATGCTCATATAAGATATCATGTGTAGAAGAGACCAAGCTAGAATCCCAACTATGGTTAGGAGATGCCATTCACACCTAGACACCTTGGAGGAAAGGTACAACACCCCTCACATGGTTGATGTCATTCACACCTAGACACCCTTATAGCAAGGTACAACACCCCTCACATGGTTGATGCCATTCACACCTAGACACCCTTGTGGCAAGGTACAACACCCCTCACATAGTTGATGCCAGTCACGCTCGGACACCCTTGTGCCAAGGTACATATACCTCACTTGGTTATCCGGGCTCCTATACCCCCAGATAAGGCATGGTCTGATGCAACACATTATATAGTACATATATATCATGTACATAAGCTTATTTCATCATTATAACATTAATCATATCATATCTCATGCTTTGGACTTTCAATTCCTAATGAAAACATAACCGAACATTTTATCAAACACCTTAGGAGCGTGTGATGACGGTAAAATACCATGCAATTTAAAGATGAAATTATGCAAGAAAATTTATTGTAAAACCATCGATCAACACCTTGCAACACCCCCAAGGTATTCACATTAAAACCCCTCATCAAATCTAACATTTGATCTATAATTTAGTGCTCAAACCATGTTAAAACAATCATACTTTCATGAATTAAAATAATTGTGCAATAAATTTCTCAATATACAAGACCCAGATGTACAATCAACTTTAAATCATGTAATATTATTAAAAAGGAGGCTTAGGCGCCATGGGTGGAAGGACCCATTGGTTAAATACCACATACCTTGACTTTAGAAAACCCTTGAAGAAGATTGGAAATGGACACTTGAAGGTTGAATGAGATCCTTGATGAAATCCTTAAGATTGATCTTGAGTTTAGGACTTGAATTTAGGATGAAATATGAGTCTAAGTGTTTGAGTGTGTATTGGGGAATGTTTAGGATGATATGAGGGTGAAATAAAGCTAAGTACGTGTATTTTAAAGTGTGGGAACCCTTTGTCCTAAGAATTATAAGTCTTGGACCGAAAAAATTAAAACATGCACCAAAAATAACAGGGGCGCGTCGCGAAAACCCCACTTGAATCTGCATTTTCTGTACAAACGAATTCTATGAAAATGAGCATAAATCCTCCATCCGAACTAGAATGAGGTGAAACCAAGTGCATTAGAAAGCTCATTCAAAGGGATTTAATTTTGTAAGTCATGGACCACCTAGTTCTTTGTGTGCTAAGAGATATGCCCCTTCAAAGGTGACCCCCCTAAATAGCATTTATTTGTGATTTTTGGATTTTGATACGGTTGCTCTAAAATTTGGGTTAGACTCATTTCCCACTCAATTTGACCTCCTGAACAAGTACATGAAGACAGATTTCAAAATAATGAACGAATTTTTAGAAATATGAAAATTACAATTCCAGGCACTTTTGAGGCATATTTTCAGACACTTTTAGGGGTCGTTTCAGAAACCTACATACCTTGACCTTGGAGAATCCTTGAAGAATATTGTAGATGGATACTTGAAGCTTGAATGAGAGCCTTAAGATCCAGATGAGTTTTGGTCTTGAAATTTGGAGATAAAATGATGTCTAAGTGTTTGAGAGAGTATTTGGGAATGTCTTGGATGATATGCGGGTAAAATAAGGCTAAGTATTTTAACACATGGGAAGACTTAGACCCAAGACCCAAAAGTCTTGGACCAAACTTGAAAACTGGCACCAAAGTAACACAGTGGCGCGTCGCGCCACAAACGCTCACCACACATTGGAAATTGCTCACTTTGAAAACTGAAATTGTGATTCGTTCGCTCTAAAATTAGGGTTAGACCCATTTCCCACTCAATTTTTCCTATTGGACAAGAATATGAAGTTGGATTCAATATTATGCACGGATTTTGAGATATATGAAGATTACAATTTCGGAAAATTTCGAGGCACATTTTGGACACTTTTTGGGGTCGTTTCAATATCTCCCCCTTGAGGCACATTTCCGGCACTTTTTGGGATTGTTTTGATATCTCCCCCTTGGGAACATTCGTCTCCGAATGTCACAAAAACATACATGAGAAGAGTAATTATGAACAAATCATCCCCAACAAGAGTGCAACAACACATTTAAAACATCATTTTCAAAATATAATCACGAGTATCAAAATCATCATGAACTTACCAGCATAAGCATGAATGCATGCAATGACATAGAGGCTGAAACATAAGACTTGGAATCATAAAAGGACTTGAGGTGTTATCATAAGCTTGAATAGAATGAAAGAGGTACAAATATTGCCTTCCATGCCCGCTCCGACCCCCCCGAGAGACACTACCGACTTGATGGTTTTTCCAAAAGGCCTTGAGGAACACTACGCCCTTATTAATCAACTTTTCCACCCACTCATCCAATATACCCATCGAGACCTTCTCCTAAGCCATCTTATCCTCTACAACACCCAAAGCCTCAAATAGTTCTACAGCATTAGATTCACTAACACATCCACTTCAACCTAGAAGCATAAAAAAATGGACGAACCATGCCCATACGCATAGGCAATTTCCCATTAACATGCAACCTTACCAAGCTTCTTTAACACTCCATAAGAACCCACAAACCATACCTTCCTTGATATCTGGACCATACCATTCTTGTGTGGGACTTGGAAGAGAACCAAATCATCAACACCAACACCTATAACCTACCGTAGTATCTAAAGACACTATCTCCGCCTTGGGAGAAAATCTCCACCTTACCATCCCGTACCAAAACCTCCAACTCTATCATGACGGGGATCAAGGTCTTGCTTAACTAGACCTCTTCAACCAAAGGAAGTTGAAGCCATCACAACCACTACACAACCATTCTCAACTTCACCCAATCTCATTTCTAACCTAGGCAACCGGTGAACTTCTCTAACTACCCTCTTGTTGCACCAAAGAATCCTATTTCCCCATCATCCACAAGCAACCTCACATACATTAAAATTCACAACATCACCCCCCAAATGATTCACAAGCTCTTCCTCACTTCTAGAAACAACTCGACGCATCATTACCAAGGACCACCACAACATAACAAGGTAGGGATTAAAGACCCTATTTATGAGAACTATAGTCACATCCAGTGCATACGTTAAACCAAGAGACACCACCCCAAATTCAAAATATCAGAAAGGACATCAAGAACTAATTAACCATCGAAATAGACTCAATAGAAATAATTAAATTCAATACTCCCAACTCTTACAAGATGATAAAGGCAACCCTTAGAGACCAATTGTACCTTAGGATAAAAAATGGATTTACCCCTTCTCTACCACTCAACGACAGGTTTAATAGGGAATTGAAATTTGACCTTATGGGTTCTATAACCAATGGAGACACAATATGCATGTAACCCATCCATCCCAAGAATAACATCAAAATCCACCACATCTAACCCAATAAAACCATAAGTCAAGACCTAAATTCAACATGGCCATAGAATAATTTCCATATACCTTTCTAGCAACAATAGACTCACTAATAAGATAGGTGCCAAAAAGTCCACATAACAATCTGGAACACACATGAAGCCTACTAGCAACAAAAGGAATAATGAAGGGAATAGAGACACCCAAAACCTCCCATGTATGCATATCAAGGTCAAAGGAAACTTCAACATACCGATAGCAACATTGGATGCCTCATCTACCTCTTGCCTCCCTTGAAGAGCATAGAACCGATTATCCCTTGGAGCATCCCCTTAATCAACATAACCATCTTTAACCTTGTTTTGAGCATATGGGCAATCCGAAATTTTGTGGCCCATTTCCCTACACCGAAAGTATGCACCCGTGTTCCTCCAATATGTACCACTATGTTTCCTCCCATATTTTGGGCATCTAGAATGAGTCACCACATCATCTCCTTGGGGCCTTGGGTTTGACACCCCATTCTTAGTGACCCTTTTGCTTGGAGCATCATCGAACTCAAGACCTTGGGAGCCAACATCAAGTCGAGCCCTATTGGCCTCATTACCCCTTCTTTTTCTCAAATCCCCCTCCTCTATTTGTTTGGCTAAGTCATCAAACGATACAATTCCATGTCACTAATCAACATAGTGGACCAGCATTCTTCACTTATCAAATCAGAAACTCCCATCACAAATTTATTCATTCTAGCCCTTGGATTTGTAACCAAGTGAGGAGTATACTTAGAGAGTTGGTTGAACTTGAGAGCATACTCCCTCACACTCATTGACCCTTGCTTTAAATTAATAAACTCCACCATCTTGGCCTTCTTTAGCTCAAGAGGGAAGAATTGATTAAGAAAGGCCGCCTTAAACTCCTCCAACAGCACCACATTGTTGTTTCCCTTCCCTTCCTTCCATTAGTAAACCATATTTGTGCTATTCCCTTGAGTTGTAAGCTATAAAATCCGCCTTATCCTCCGATCTAACACCCATGATAGCCAATAGCTTATAAATCTCATAAAAAACTCTTGTAGATCCTCATCCACCTTTGACCCATAAAACTCCGGTGGCTTCATCTTCATGAAGCCTCTCACTCTAGATCCCGGGGTAGAAGCATGAGGAGCCTGGGCTCCTTCATTAACTTGATGGGCCATAGCTTTGACTGACAAGGTGAGGGAATCTTAGAGCTCGCCATGGGTCGGGTGTTCCTTGGGAGCACGGGCTCTTCTTCCCCTTGTGTTAGGAATGATCAATTAGCATGATAAAGAGCAATTGTTAGGGGGAAAACTTAGTTCAACTCTATAGCATGACTTAGAACATGAAGAAGGGAATCATCTCATAAAATATCGCATAGCCTCCTACTCATAGTTATGGTACACAACACAACCATGAATAAGACTCTAATCAACGCGATGTGTTGGACTCCGAGGATCTAAAAACGTAGTGCTCTGATACAAAGTTTATTATGACCCAAGCGTAGGTTCTATATATGACATGGCACATAGGGAACACAAAGGGACCCCAAGCTCGCCTCCTGACATATCATTTCACATACTTGGTTGCAGAAGCAATAAAATATCAATAAAAGATTATGAATGTGGATAATCGGGGCTAAGGGACATCGTTCATAGCATAACACATCATAGAGCCAAGAGAGTCAAGCTCATAACATCAATACATATCTTGTCCAACAACACCTCTAAACATAAAACTTAGCGGGGGCCAAGACAAGCAACCTGACTCACCCTCATAGTCAAAATATACAATAAAGAAAGAAAGTCGTAATATATAACAGAAGAGCATGAACATTGTTCCCAAAATAGAGGACTCACCAACTAGATTGAGAAAAAGATCGTACTATCCACGTGGAGGAGGATGATCAAGTAGTACTCCAATTCTTACATAGTAGCATCATGTAGGCATAGAGTATGCATTAGTACGTTTAAATGTACTAATTATGTAGGATGCAATGCTACCAAAGGATAGGCAAACTAATCGAAATGTATAATTATAAGCAAATGATAGGTATTACATCAATATGACATGTATGATCAATGCTTAAGGTTAATCATGCTTGTAAATCATGATCAAGGAATGTAAACTCAATATGGATTAACTACTCAACCCTTTTTACCAACATTCATGAAATGGGATTAATGGCCCCCACTCGCATTACGATATAACCCTTTGTGAAATATTACCAATAACCTACTGTACAATGTAGTCTTTTTGATAAGTAGTATAAGACGTCGCCTATTTTATGATATAATCTTTTGGGTAGGAGCCATGATTTATTCTACCTTACGGCACCTTTCGATAGGATGTCCACACCTTACGATATGATCTTTTTGGTGGAAACCATTCGTCTTTCTACCTTACGACATGGCCTTTTCGATAGGGTATCTATACCTTATGATATGATCTTTTCGATAGGAACCATTAGTCATCCTACCTTATGGCATCGCCTTTCCGGTAGGATGTCCACACCTAACGATATAATTTTTTTGGTAGGAATCACAGAACTAGTTCATCAAACAATTACATTTCAAGCATTAAGGGATGGCCTTCTTCATTTTCTGGAGAACACAACGAATGTGGAAACCCAACAATCTACTTGCAATATCATAGGTACTTTTTCATGAAAATAACTCATATAAATAACTCATATGAAGATTTTTATCATCATCATAAGGTCATTCAACTCATATGTCATGCCTTAGACCTTCAAAAACTGATGAACCCATAACTGGACATTTTATCAAACACTTGGTGGGTGTATAGTACTACTGTAAAATCATGTAATTCAAGAATGAAATCATGCTAGAAAATTCAATGTAAAACCATCAATAGATACTTTGGTAACACCCTCAAGAAATTTAAATCAAAGTCCTTCATCAAATCTCATAATAGATCTCAGATTCATAGCTCAAAACATGCTAAAACAACCATAATTTCATAAAACCCCAACATACTGTCCAGTGAAATTCATAATAGATAAGACCCATGAGTACATCAACTTTAAATCATGTAATTTTGGGTAAAAGAAAGCTTGGGTATCATGGGTGAAAGGAGACCACGAAGGAAACCCATATACTTTGACCTTGGAGAATCCTTGAAGAAGATTGGAGATAGAGACTTGAAGGTTGAATGAGAACATTAAGATCCGAATGAGTTTTGGGACTTGAAATTTGGAGATGAAATATTGTCTAAGTGTTTGAGAGAGTATTTGGGAATGTGTTAGATGATATAAGAGTGAAATAAGGCTAAGTATAAGTATTTTCATGCATGGGAAGGATTAGTCCAAAGACTCAAAAGTCTTGGACCCAACTTGAAAACTGGCCCCAAAATAACACAATGATATATCACGCCACAAACGCACACCACACACTGGAAATTGCTCACTTTGAAAATTGAAATTGTGATTCATTCACTCTAGAAAGTAGGGTTAGACCCATTTTCTACTCAATTTTTCCTCCTACACAAGAATCTGAAGTTAGATTTTTGATATCACGCACGGATTTTGAGATATATAAAAATTACGATTCCGGACACTTTCGAGAAACATTTTCAGGCACTTTTTAGGGTTGTTTCAGTAGACCTTTGATTGTATAGGTCATAGGCTACCTAACTCATTATATATTGAGAGATATGATCGTTTAAAGTTGATCCTTTTATGAATTGATGGCAGAATTTAGCTGATAGAAATGCTTTAAACTTGACTTGGTGTTAGAGATTCCTTTTTACCCTAAGCCATATCTAATACCCTTCAGATACTTAAAAATTGATCCATTATATTTATACATATATACATACATACATGCATACATACATACATACATACATACATACATACATACATACATACATACATACATACATGTAAATTCAAATTGTGACCCATATCTCATAAATATTTCAATCCAGTGAATGATGACATCACATCCTCAATTCGATTAATACTTAACAAATTAGTATTCACAATTTTTGAGTGTTGTTCTAGCTATAAAGAAATCCTTGATTAATAATAACATAATAAGATAAATACATATTTGAAAAATCTCTAAAATCCCCTATAGAATCGTGTATTACTTTTGAATTTCAAAAAAGTTAATGTAAATAACTTGGGATATTATGTGTTTAATTAGTATTATGAATCTTATTTGGTATTACAAATATATAATTTAAGTAGGCAAAGAGATGGTTGAATCCAAATATTTTGTTAAATGTTTGATTTTTTCAGAGGGCAAGGTCTCTCTCTCTCTCTCTTTTTATATATATGTGTGTGTGTGTGTTTGTTTGTGTGTGGGGTGTGTGTATGTGAGTGTGTGTTTGTTTGTTTGTTTATTTTTGCATGTGTGTGTATTTATTGGTTGTGGACCTATACACATAAAGGGGTCCAAGCATTTACGGTTCCTTTGAGCCTGGGGCCTCGTTGATTGATATTCTGTGGGGCGAGGCCTTGTGATTGATACACTAAGGATGAGACACTATTGATTATAATAGGGGGATTGTTTTTCTCATGGGGGGATATGTACCACCATCACATTTATGGTCATACCTCTTGACCCTGTTTGGCAGCCCGACCAGAGGCCTGGGTAGCCATATGAACCAGTATTAAGTATCAAAAAACATGATCAAGCCTATAATTGTAAAATTCTACCCCCTATTACTTAATTTCATACAAATAGGAACATACAGGCTTAGTTCATTTAGACTTAACAAAAGGTTAGAAGTCCTCAGGTGATATTAGGGGTTCAAGTCCCTGTGTGAAACCATTTCTAGATGGGTCGAGGACCAAGTTACTATTGTGATGTTGGGGGCCAGGGGGGACTTGTTTACCCATGGATCCACTCACTGTTATGACCCAAAATTCAAGTGTGATGGTACTCACCTAACCTACCAATGTGAGTCAGCCCAAAACCCAAAAAAACTTAACAATAAAGATAAAAGTAGAAGATAACAATCTAAATATATAGATAAGCGAAAGAAAACAAACTATAACTATCCTAAGGACTAGTATCACATGTATAAACCTCTAAGTATAGATTACTCAAATGAAATACAAGTGTGATGTTTGGTCTTCAAATAGAACAAGAACATAAAATTGAGTCCTCAAAGCCTGCTGAAGACATAGTCATCTATCTCATAGGAAATTTGGAAGCTCGATCCAATAAGAAAGAAATCCAGCAGGATGGATCGAGGTCATAACCTACAAAAATATAGCAAGGGGTGAGCACCAAATAATGGGGTACTCAAATAGAACAAACCTAAGGTAAAGAAATGAAGAACACAAGTAACTCCTTAAATCCCAACCACAATTCGCCGAAATATAACCCTACACTCAAAAAAGTCCCAAGACAATATAATATACAGATCTCAGTAAGATAAATATATTCATCTTCTAGCATAGTATCTCAACACACCAGTATATAGATAGATCCAACATTTACAACAAGATCAGGGATATAATAAGTGCACAATGTCATAAACAATATACAACTACATTAATTAGATAAGATATGAGATGAAGTGGATACTATGAGATGTATATGATGTAATGCAACTACAGAACAAATACATACATAAAGATAAAAAAATACTGCATAGAGCGCCCACTCTAAAAAGCTACCCTCCAGCATTCGTCCTTCAAACTATCCATCATTCATCCAACACAACCAACTATTCATAAAAGAGAAATGAATTATATAAATCAGTGAATGAAATAAGGCAAGAAAAAAGAAAAGACCTAGGAATGAGCAGGGAGGATTGGTTTCCCCACCTTAAAGTACCGAGCATTTTAGGGGTCTAGGTCGCTGATATAAAAAATTGGAAGATTCAATCCAGGGACTCTTGGGACTAGATTGAATCCTTAGTTAGAGAGAGGGGCTAAGCTAAGCCTACATAACACTATGGTAACAACCTTTTTTGTTCGCTTTCAGCTATGCTGTATAGATGGGCTACCTTTTGAAAGTAAACGGAATATGTAAGTGAGTAGCATCTAGAATAGAATCCAGAGCAGCCCAAATAATTGTGATGCATGTTTGCCCCATGATACATATTCGACGACCATATATATGCCTCAGTTAGAACTCATGGGGGCCACACATGGACCATGTATCTGCTGAAAATATTTTCTTTCAGCAATAACTTTCATATCTAGCCAGAACCAGTTTCCTTTGGCTTTTCATTTTTTTATTCCTTTTCTTTTTCACTAAGTTGAAACCATTTCCCTTCGACTTTTCATCGTCAATGGATCATCAAGAAAGCATGTAATAATGGCAAATTAATCAAGTTCAAGGAAATAGAGTATGCAAGATGTCCATATGCATCATGTATAACAAACCTAAAAATTGAATAATTCGCAAATGTCTCACTATCACCACAATATCAATGTATCAATCATGTCATAATATAAGAACCGTCTCATTATTAATAGAAACGGATTCACAAGATCACATAGGGTATAAATCTACAATTAATTTATAAGTCAATATATTACCTTTAAGACGATCATTCACTCCAAAATATTATGATCAAACCTATGATGATACAATTCTACCCTCAAAGTACTCATATCCATACAAATTGGAGCATGCAAGGTTCAGGCATACTTAATAAATGGTTAAAAGCCCACTTGCCTTAAATAAAGTCTAAAAATCAAGAAGCAACGTTTCTTTTCCACTCCTACAATGCTCTAAATCACAACAATCTATTAAAATATAGCACTACAATCACATAACGAATCCAATGACACAAATATCAATTAATTCAGAGAAAAAGGGTAAAATGATCAAAAATCTCATGCCAAAAAAAGTAGTCAAAAATTGAAAATTAATAGATGAAAATGTTCTACATGTAATTAAGAGTTCATCGGTGAAGATGATTTAAGAAATGGAGCTAAGATGAAAGAGAAATCAATGATTAAAGATTAGAAATCTATATTCGAAAAATCTCCAAATTCCACCGTTAAAACACAAAATTATAAGTTAAAAACACAAAATAATCAATGAAAATAATAGAAATAGATTAGAAAATAGTCACCCAATTAATTTAACTTGAAAAACCACAAGAAATCTCCTTAGGAAGAAGCCTGAAGAGTTGAAATGGTGAAAAGGCTTTAAATTATGTCTTTTAAAAGGAGACACTGTTCAGGCACTAAATACTCTACGAACATGGGAGGGCCCATGAACGTAGAGGAGAACTAGGTTCACCTCCGCAAATAAGAAGGAATAGACACTAAATGCAGAGAATGACCAGGAGCACCTCCGCGGATGTAGACCACCTAGTGCGAACGTGGAGAATAAGTGGGGTTTCACCAGTTCCATGCACTAGCAATTCAAAAAAAGAGTCAAAACTCGGAATGGGCACCCCAAACTTGATGTGCTATAAAAATATAGCATCTTTGATGCCTAAAATAAGGGATTCGTGAGTTCTTAATGTGACTTTTTATGTTTTTCATATATTTTTGTGTTGTTATTGCAGAAAAGGTAGGTCGGCATGATGTTGGGGGAAAATTACTAATTTTTCTGAAGTGCAAGACTTGCAAGCTTACCTACGAGTCGTAGGCCAAGCTACGAGTCGTAGGGTAATACTGTAGCAAGAAACAGAGAGCAAAAGTCAAAAATTCACTAAGTAGAGGTCAGCCTTATGGGGCCACCCTACGAGTTGTAAGTCTCCGTACGACTCGTGTAGATGGACTCATAGCAAGAAACAGAGAGCCAAAATTTTTGACCAAAAGTTGAAGGCCTAGACTATGACAGGAGCATATGAGTCGTATCCCAAGCAACGACTCATACCAGTAGGTCGTAACAGTCAAGTCCAAAATGCCAAGTGCCTGATATGAGACCTCGATTATGATTCGAAACGTCACCCTATGAGTCGTACCTATGAGACGTACCTACTGCCAACTATCTTTTCTATTTAATTTTTAGGGTTATAACTTGTACACTATAAATAGTTTTAAGTAGGGTTCATTTTAAGGGAGTTGACACGTGAATTTTTTAGCCTTGTTCTTGAGCTCTAACATATTCTCTCAAGAATATTTTTAGGGTTCCAATCTTAGATTAGTATTTTCTCTTTGAAAACCTATTTTTGGGAAATTGCAAATCTTGTACTACACACTTTTGAATTTATCCAACGTGTAGGTTTGTAATTTGGGTGTTTTCACTGTCATTGGAGTTGGAAAATTATCAACTATACCTTTTACTTGCATTTTTGTGTGTTTTATCTTAGCCATGAGTAGCTAGCACCGACAACTTAGGGTTGTGGGAACCATGGGTAATTGACGTGAAATAACCTAGGCATTGCATTTCTATAATTGGGATTTTGCATGTATTATCTATTTCCCTTCGTTATTAACATTGTTTGGTGGTGGCCAACACCAAATCAAGCCTACTATCACAATCTCCACCAAGGTAGTGACAAATAGGAAAAAGGAAGTAGATGATAGGATACGGTTGATGTGTTCCTATCTAATCGACCAAACCTGACCAAGGAGAGGTTGATTGGGACAATAGGTAACAGTTAGTTGGCACGCCATGGTAGCCGACCAAGAGCCATGGTTAAATTCGATCTTCACCTTCACAAGAGGGATGGAAGAACCTCAGTTACCATTCTACATGAGATTCACCAGTTGTAGTTATGTTATCTAGGGAAATTGAGTCAATGAATCATGGGGAACACAATTCCCAAGTTGTTCCCAAAGCTGAGTGTTTTCTCGCTTTTTAATTAGTGTTTATTTTATCTTTTCTTTTGAATCACAAACACCCCCCTGCCCCCACATCTAGAGATTGTAGTTATAGATATTAGAAATGATTAGTGGTGAATTTTCGAAGTCAAGACCTATATTCCCTGTGGATTCGAATCTAACCTTGGTTAGGTTAATTACTGATAGTCATCGCTTTCTTATTGGAGCGTGACCATCATTAGTGACATGCCTTAGGTTCCAAGTATTAGATTGCTTGGTCTATATGAGTTAAGGTCTCTTCTCATATATGAATTATGTATTATGCAAGTTGAATGTTTTACAAGCATGTGTTATTACAAGCATTGAACATACATGTCATATTGAGTTTATATCTATTGCTTATACGTAAGCATTTTGAATATGATGACTTATATCCTTGTCGCTTTGTATCCTGCATACTTAGTACATTCAAATGTACTAACGCATACTCTATACCTACATGATATCGCCTATAGGAACCAGAGCTCCTTTTGATCATCCTCCTCCACTTGGCTAGTTCAGTTCTCGAAGAAAGCTTTGGTGAGTCCTCAATTTTGAGGACAATATCTATTTATTCCATGTTATGTTGAGATTCCTTCTTATGTCGAATACTTATTATTATGAGGGTGAGCCTGGGGAGTGTCTTATCCCTCGCTCCATTCTAAAGTAGAGGTGTTGCTCGATGCTAAGGTTTGTATATGCTATGAGCTTGACTCTCTTATGCTTTTGACCTCCCATAGCCTCAGTTCCCTCTTATTTATATATTGTTGATGTTCTTTTTGCTTCTGCGACCAAGGCTGTGTGAATGATATACTAAGAGTCTTGTTTGGGGTCCCTTCGGGTTCCCCATTTGTCGTGTCACGTCATGGCCCTAGGCATAGGTCGTGACAATTTCCATATATCTCAAAACATATGCGTGATTTCAAAAATTCACTTCAAATTCTTGATCAGAGGGAAAAATTGAGCGGGAAATGGGTATAACCCTGATTTTAGAAGACCCATAGGAAAAAATAATTTTCTCTAATTTTTCAATTTCAGTGTCTTTCCGTGCCTAGGCCGTGACGTGCCTGGGGCGCGAACTAGTGTATTTTGTGATCCACGTCTAGTTTACTCACACCAGGGCACAGACTAGCGTAATATTTTCCTTGGTTTTCTAATTTCATCCAAAGGCATTGGGGTAATAGCCCCATGCCCATTTAAATGTGAAATCTCCCATACTTAGCTATTTTTCAACTCTATAGCTTACAAAACACTCTCTAAAACCTATTTAAGACTCTATCAAATCTCTCATTCCAATTCAAGGATTTCAAGCTCAATTATGGAACTCAATAACCCATCTCAAGCTTCAAGTCTCATCCAAGTTCATTTCAAGAAATTCAAGGTTTAAGGTATATAGGTCTTCATCTATGGGTCCTTTCACCCATGGAGCCCAACCTTCTCTTTTTATGGAAATTGCATGATTTCAAGTTGTATTAACTATGGGTATCTCTTATTATGAATTTTGAACATAAATATGTTGGGGTTTTATTAAGTATTGATTGATTATGCATGAATATCTATTTGACGCTTATTCCATGAGTTGGTCTTGTCTATTGAGACTATACGTGATTTGAGCTCTGAAACCAAAAACTATTATGAGCTTTTGTGATGGATTTCAAGATACCCTAAATGAGGGTTTTACTACAATATTGGTGGGTTGATTTGCACTGAGTTAACTCATATTGCTTTACTTGAATTACATGATTTTGAACAAGTATCATGCACCCACCATGTGTTTGATAAAATTACATGACAAGAATTCTCAAGTTGTTGATGATCTATTACATGATTTACAAGTCAAGTGACTTCATGAAGATTAAGGGCTTTCAAGGATGTATTGGATTCATGATAGGTATCTATGATTTTACATGTATCAAGTTAAGCTCTATTTCAAGATTTTTACCTCTTGTGAGTCATTCATATTAAAGCAAGGGATCATGTATGATTATATCTACTCTCATGTTCAAGTCAGGCTCACTACTAGAGGTCAAGCATGTTTATGAGCTACTCAAGTCATGTTATCATGTCTCTTACAAGTTATTTATGTTATGATTAAAGTATGATTATTTCAAGTATTTCGTAGGATTTGACTTAGCACCGATTGAGGCTTAAGATGGGGGCTCAACTCAAGCGGTCCTTATATAAAGTCTTTAGTCTCTAAACTGTGTGCCACCAAAGGATTATATACTATCCCCTTGCTATACTAGTGGATCAATCTAGTTCATGTTATCATATTTTATTTACCGTGGCAAGTAGACCAGACTTCCTGGGGGTGTCATGCTCGGTCACCTGTACTGAGGGGGTGTCATGTCCTGAAGTCCAAGTTGTAGCTGCTTGTTCTATGTCGAAGGTCTCTTTCCACATATGTATGATATTATGCAAGTTGATTGTTTTCCAAGAATGTTTTATTACAAAAATTGAACATGCATGTCATGTTAAGATTATATATTCATTGATTATGATTGTGCATTTTGACATATTCACTTATTTATTCGTTGCATTGCATCCCGCATACTTAGTACATTCAAATGTACTAACGTATACTCTATGCCTATATGATATTAGCATGTAGGGGATAGACCTTCTTTTGATCATCCTCCTCCATGTGGCTAGTTCGATTCTCCAAGAAATCATTTTGTAAGTACTCAACACCGAGGACAATATCTACTTTATTTCATCTTAGCCCCCGCTCCATTCTAAAGTAGAGGTGTTGTTGGATACTAAGTTTGTTTATGTTTTCAAGCTTGACTCTTCTTATGTTTCTATGTTTATAAATGATTTTCCTTAGTCGCGCTTCCCTTTTTATACTTGACTCTTGTTGATGATTATTTTACTTCCGCAAACAAGGATGTGTGCATGTTACAATCAAGATACTTGTTTTGGTTATCTTCAGACTTCTCATTTGCCATGTCATATCTAGGTTGAAACAACCCCAAAAAGTGCCCGAAGGCTTTTGGGTCTTGGGCCTAAGTGTTCCCAACTATGTTTTTACCTACACTTAGCCTTATTTCACCCTCATATCATTCTAAACATTCCCCAATACTCACTAAAACACTTAGCCATATTTTCACTCCTAAATTCAAGTCTCAAACCCTCATCCTAAGCTAAAGTTTTCCTTCAAGGTTCTTCTTCAAGCTTCAAGTCTCCATTTCCAATCTTCACCAAGTTCATCTCTATGCTAAGGTATGTAGATTTCTTTTATGGGCTCCTTTCACCCATGACACCCAAGCCTCCTTTTACTCAAATTGCATGATTTAAACTTGATTTATAAATGGGTCTTGCTTATTATGAAATTCACTGCACACAATGTTGAAACTATATGAAATTTTGACTGTTTTGCTATGTTTTAAGCTATAAATCTTTGATCTATTGTAAGATTTGAGGAGGAATTTTGATGTATGTTGCTTGAGGGTATAGCAAGGTGTTGATTGATGGTTTTACAAAGGACTTTCTTACATGATTTCATCTCTATATTTCATGGTTTTATACTAGCATTACACACCCTCTAAGTGTTTGATAAAATGTCTGATTATGGCTTCTTGAGGAATTAAAGGTCCAAAGCATGAGATATGATATGATTAACTATATGATGGTGAAATGATCTTATGTATATGATAAATTCTATATAAAGTGTTGCATTAGACCATGCCCTATCAGGGGGGACTAAGAACTCGGATAACTTAGATGGAGGTTTGTACTCATCAACCTAGTGAAGGGCTTGTACTTGTCCACCTAGTGATGGGGCGACATCATCACTAACCTAGATGGGGGTTCGTACTCATCAACCTAGTGAGGGGTTAGTAATGATCCACCTTGTTAATGGTGCAGCATTATCACCAACTTAGATGAGGGTTAGTACTCATCCACCATAGTGATGGAACGGCATCATCACTCACCTACCAAAGGGTTGTACATTCGAAAATCTAGCTTGGTCTCTTCTTCACGTATGATAACCTATGCAAGCACGAGTTACTTAAGCATATTTTACTTCAGCATTGATCATATATGGCATATTGTATATTATGCCTATTGCCTAACATTATGCATTTTGGATTATGATGCCTATCTATTATTGCATTGCATCCCACATACTTAGCATATTCAAACGTACTAACACATACTCTATGGCTACATGATGTTACCATGTAGGAACTAGAGCTTCATTTGGTCATCATCCTCCTCCATGTGGCTATTGGTATCATTCAAGCTAGTTGGTGAGTCCTCATGTGCAAGGGAAATATCTATGTTCTTAGGCTATGTATTAAAGACTATCCTTCTTTTTGGTATACTTTTACTATGAGGGTGAGCCTAGTTGTTTGTCTTGGCCCCTGTTAAGTCCTATATTAGAGGTGTTGTTGGACAAGTCATGTATCATGCTTGAGCTTTGACTTACTTATGATATTCAAGCTATTTAAAGATGAGTCTCTCCTACAGTCCCAATGGTGGCGATGTTGGGCATAAGACAAGAGGTTGTATAGTGGCCTCAAAGGAAGGGAGAAGAAGGGCACAATTTGAAGGGAGGCTCCTATATGCAAAGCACAATGGCAATGGTGGGATGACCCATCCTAGATGCCCAAAATGTGGGAGAAATCATAGTGGCGCATGTCTAAGGAACACAGGTGCATGCTTTGGGTGTAGAAAGATGGGCCACAAGATTGGTGATTGTCTATATGTTCAAAGGAAAGGTAAGGGTAGTTTTGTTCAAGTTCTCCTCCGTGCCACAAGTATGGGAAGCACCATCCAGGAGATTGTTTGCCTGGTTTGAGTGCATGTTTTGAAAGTGGTGCAAGGGATCATAAGTCCGGACATTGTCCATAGGTTACTAATGTCACGACCTAAGCCTAGGGCCTACACGTGACTGGCGAATGGGGAACCCGAAGGAACCCCAAACAAGCCTCATAGCATATTATTACACATCCTTGGTCGCAAAAGCAATTAAATGACATTTGAAGAATGGAAATAAGGGCAAAAGGGACTAAGGGAGAACTTGTCATAACATAGAGTCAAGAGATAATAGAGTCAACTTATAGCATAAATACATATCTTTGTCCAACAATACCTCTCTTACATAGATAATCGTGGGGGCCAAGACATATAACTCGGCTCACCCTCATAGTCATAAGTATATAATAAAGTTAAGAGAATCTTAATACATAGTGAAAGAGAATAATCCTTGTCCTCGGAATGGAGGACTCACCAAGGATAACTTGAATAATCCATCTATCCACAAGAATAATCAGTGGGAGCTCTGGTCCTTAGATGGTAATATCGTGTAGGCAAGAGTATGCATTAGTACGTTTGCATGTACTAAGTATGTGGGATGCAATGCAACAATAAAAAAGCTTCATAATCAAAATACATACATTAGACAATAGTTATAGGATAGCAATTTGGCATATATGACTGATGCATAAGTAAAACATGCTAGGATAAATCATGCTTATATAAGATATCATATATGTAGAAGAGAACAAGCTAGAATCCTAACTTTGGATGGGAGGTGCCGTTCACACTCAAACACCCCGATGGCAAGGTACTACACTCTCACATGGTTGATGTCGTTCACACCCGGACACCCTGGTGGGAAGGTACTACACCCCTCATATGGTTGATGTCGTTCACACCCAGACACCCTAGTGGCAAGGTACTCACCAATCACATGGTCGTCCGGGCACTTATGCCCCCCAAACCGGACATGGTCTAATAACACACATTATATAAAACATACATATATATCATGTCCATAAGCTCATTTCATCATTAAAACTATCATGCATATCACATCTCATGCTTTGAACCTTCAATTCCTCAAGAAACCATAACCGGACATTTTATCAAACACTTGGCGGGTGTGGAA
>JAABOM020013548.1:0-19260 GCA_011800125.2 Solanum clarkiae | reverse complement strand
TTGTGACTTCGAATAAGGCTGGAACATCAAAATTAAGTTTGAGCTATTGTGGAAGGCCAAAGGCAGTGGATGACGTGAGAGAAGGAGGGGATGCCACGTGGAGGAGGTTAAAAAAATTATATAAAACGTGAAAATCTACAGAAATTTTTGAGAAGCAAAGGTGAACAATCCAGTTCATATGCTCATCTTTTGGACTCGATTTCTCTCTCATTTTTGAGCCAATTTCGGTGATTCAAAAGCCTAACTTGCATATTCTTTCAAGGAGAACATCATGGAAGTGTTAGAAATTGATTTAGGTGCACCGTTTGAGGTAAAAATCCTTGTTTTTTGGCTGTGTTTTGAATACATTTTTGAAAACTTTGACATGTGATTTCTTATCCGTTTTGGGTCCGATTTTGATAAAATTTGGGTCTATTCTGTATATTTTTACGAGGCGCACGCTGTGGTAATGTTGGAATTAATTGATAAGGTTCTGTTTGGTGCAAAAATTCAGTTTTAGCTGTTGTCATATTGTGCTTTCTTTCTGAAAAATTTGCAGTACGATATCTCGGTTGTTTCTTATCGGAATTAAGTAAACTTTAAGTCTAAACTATACTACTTTTCAAGAACTAAGCTATGGTATACTTAGATTCTGCTAATTTAAGTGTATTTTGCACAATCTGGAGAGAATGATGTTGTATAATATGTATAAGTTGATAAGAAATGTCACTCAATTTTTGGCTTGTTTCCGATTATTCTGAGCCTCGTGTTGAGATCAATTTTTGGCTATAGAGTCGACGTGACGTGAGGATCATTTTACAAGGGTTGTTTTGGTATTTCGTGTAACACCCTAATTTTTAAAGCTAAGACCAAGTCATCCTTCATATGATGTAGGATTTTACTTGATGATTCCTAATTAAGTATATGTGTTAAAGTCCATTTCTTAGTTTGGAAATAGAATTGGAGATGATCTAAGGTCACACGAACCCTTTAGTACGAAGTTAAGCTAAAAACTTTCTTAGCGGTTGAGTTTTAATGTAAGATTTTATAAAAGTTAGGCGAACCAATAACTTGTAGGTTGTATATACATGCTAGGATTAATTCTTAAGAATTTAAAGTATATTAGGTGTGATTTAGAGTCATAAGGGATCTTTTACATCAAGCCAAGTTCAAAGAATTACAAACAACCAAGTTTTCGCATGAGTCGATAGAAGGGTCAACTTCAAATGACCATATCTCCTAAAGTGTAATGAATTAGGTGACCTATAGTATATCAAATGGAAGATATTCAAATTATCTTTCCAACGCATCCAATTTCTCCTTAATCGGAGTTCGGAGTTGAAAGTTATGATCATTTTACTGAAAACCTGCAGAGTTGTCCAAGGATCCGTGACAGCTTCGCATCATGGACCCAACATGGACCCTTTCAGGATGAGATAAATGACGTTTTTTATTTTTATTTTAAGGGTACTTTTATTTTAAAACCTTTGGGGTTCTATTTAAAGTCTCAAAACGCATAAATTGTTAGTTTTCATAATAAAAAGCCCTCTCCTTCACTCCTAAACATAAACACTCAAGAATCATCAAGAAAGTCATCAAGTTATGATTAGCTTTCAAGATTCATCCTCAAAGTGAGTTATTCTTCATAAATTTCACGCTATCGGACATAGATTTCTTTATCTATTCATGAATCTCTAATAGGATTTTAAATCATAACCTAGAGTTTCAAGAAGACGAATTCAAAAATCCCAAGAAAGGATTTCTTGACTCTTCTTCTTCTTCAAGAATTATGGTTCTTCATCAAGAACTCTAAAGAGTCTAAGTCAAGAATTCAAGAATCAAAGAGAATCCCTTCAACCAATATCCTTCCAAGTTCTTTCACTATAAATGAACTACCAAGATTGAAGATTTTCTTCAAGAAAGTAAGTATTCATCAAACTTCAATAGTAATATCAACTTTTCAGCCATGTAAGGCTAAACGAAAACATGGGATTGTTCTTCCATGTGCCCTATAGGTGGTTTTAGATGGTAGTTGAAGGTTCTTGAGTCCATATGCATAGTGTCTTGACTATGTTCTTGAAAACTACATTAAATGTATGTATATTCTCATGTTGATGATCATCATAAACCTATTATATTGAATTGTAACTTTTCATGAGATATTGTATAAATCCTATGTGTCAACTTTTAAAAACATGCATGAAAGAAGATAGGGAATGAGTCTAGAGCCTTGATTGAGAGAGTCGGTTGTGATTGTGATTGTGATGTGAGAATGATGATGAGTTGATAGGACTTGATAGTCCTTTGAGTCTATAAATGAACTCTAATAATTTATCTATTCAATTGTTTCCTAATGATTATTCAAATCCTTAAGTTGTTGATTGAGATGTTGATTGATGAGATGATTGGAGCCTCTATGAGACTGGTTGAATGATGAGAGCCTTTATAAGGCTGAGTGAGATAAGTCAATTGAAATGTATTGACTAGATGGATTATTTTATGAGCATTGAGTCATGGGAGGAGTATCGAGCACCGAAAAAGTAAGAGTTAGTCTAACTCGCACTCGAAAACTACGTAGCCAAGCACAGGTAAGGATTAAAACCATTACATCTCATTGTGGTTCCCTCTAGATAAAGTCCCTGAAACAATAGAGGACTTAACGAATTGCTAGGGTCCCTAGTGGATTCGATTCGTCCCCTACCTGGTAAGTATGGAACGGCTGTGGCAACAACAACGGCTTGTTGTACGATCACTGCCTCATAAATGATTGTTGTCAGATAAGAGAAACTCCTAGAAATTTCCCAAACTGAGTAATCTGCATTGAGATGAGATAAAATGAGATGAGATGTGATGAGATGAGTCCCACTGAGATGAGTTTGATTTGATTGATGAGTTAATTGGTTGGTAGGTCATTTGCCTACTCTTTATTCTTTCTTTAGATAGATATTTGACATATTGATTAATTTCTATATTGAGTTGATATTGTATTTATATTATTTTACTGGTTTCAGTTTCACTCAGCTATTTTACATAACACTGGGACTATATCGTTTCATGATGTAGATACAAGATTTAGAGATCGTCAACAGGTGCATCATTGAGGATTTGAGACGTTCAGCTAATTGGTGAGTCTCCCCTACTTCGAAGGATTCATTATATTTATTTCATCTTGGTTTAGAGTTAGATTAATTAGCTTTATTTTGATTGAGGTAGTCATGGCTATGTCATTTGCACCACTTGATAGTTATAGAGACTTTATAGACTAGAGTCGAATGGCTAGTTTCTTTCTACTAGCCTTTTTATTTATAATATTATTTTGGAGACTAGATGATGAAGTGCCCACTTACTTCCTTATTTCTTCCGCTGATTAGTAGAATGTATGAATGAATGAATGTCATGAGGCCAAGTGGTTCACTTTAGGACTAGCAATAGTTTCTAAGTTTCAATTATGTCTAGGGTACCCTCCCGGGGAGTGGCAAACTCGGTATCAAAGCAGAAATTTAAGTGTCTTAGGGAGTCTATGAAATTGTGTCTAGTAGAGTCATTATTATTGGTGTGAAGAGCTCCACATCCATAATTTGGAGGCTATAGGACATTTAGGAATTGGTTTTCTTCTTTCAAATTCTAAAACGTGCGATAGAGCTATTTCCTAAGAAGTCTATGATGATTCGTGTGATGCTCTAAACCTTTCGGCTACGCCTCATCCACTAGATGATAGAGATGGTAATGTTCAAACTCTTACCGATGAGATCCCCCGCGATAAAGTAATCATAATGGTAGAGAGACTACACCAAGCTTGACAGAAGTCGACTAGTGTGCTAAGTTGATTGACTAGAAAGAGTGCACTATTGCTCACATGAATCGTTCATTTGAGTTAGCTCTAAATGTACCCAGACCCTCTTATTCAAAATTTGCTTCCGATATGACCTATGAGAGAGAAACTTATGTCTCTAAAAGAGTTTAATGCTAACACCTAAGAGTGAGATGTAGGGGCTTATAAATCCAGAGTAGAATTGAATCATCCTAGAGTTAGAAGGATGAGGCTGAAAGAAAAGGTTGAGATAGCAAGAGTGATGGTTGATTGAGGCTTGTAGTTAGAGTTATGTACTTATTAGGTAAGTAATAAGGTGACGAGTCGATTGCCATGAGTTTGATAAAAAAAAGGTGATGAGTACCCTATGATAGTTAGGATGAGGTATAGAGAGAGAGACAGTTAGTGCCAGGATGTGATAGAGCGTGATTAAACTAAAAGGAAGTTATGTTGATGTGTTGTAGTTTTCATACTATTGAGGGTGAAATATAGATGTTGAATAGGGGGAAACAGAGCACCTTTGAAGTGTTAGATCAAAACTGGGCTTATGAGTTTTAAGTGAGAGTTCATCAGATTCATTGTGTTATAAGCCTTAGTCAGATAAGGAGATATGATTGAATAGGTGAGTGGTACTGAGTTGTAAGGAAAGTGATGTTGTGGGAAGAGTACGAGTGCCCCTTCGGTAAGACGAGTGAAACGAGGATAGCTCAATAGATAAGAAAAGACTTGAGATGTGTACCCATGATTGTGTAAGGATGTGTGAAGCTCTAAGTTATGACTGTTATAAGAGTCTAGATAGTATATTGAGTTGTTAATGTGGAGTGGGCTGATGTAAGCATTCCTTGTCATCCCGAGCAACTAAATCAATTGGGACGTATTGATAGACGATGATGAGTTTTTCTCTATGGTTTAAGTCGTGTACAAATGCATTTATAGGAGCACAGAAGTTGAGCGTTAGCAGGCAAAAGAAGAGGTTAGATGGTAAGAGTTATGGGAAGTGGTTATGTACACCATTAAGAGCAGCAAATATAGAGGGAGATTTCCATAAAGACAAGATGAAGCTGAAAGTGTTATCTTTGAAGAGAGTCGAGTGGCTAATTAATTTATGCGACTATAGAATGATAAAAGAGTTTAAGATGCCAATTCTTGTGAATAGTGATGCCAATTCATGGAGGTATATGCTTATAGCGTAGTACAGAGAATTGATTCAGAAACTTAGAAAAACGACCCTTGAGTTAATGGAGAGATGGTGATGGGATAGATTGAAGTAGATCTTGAGTGTTCGATGGTGATAGGTTGATTTGGATGAGGCATTAATTTTGCCATCTCGTATATTCCTTATAATTCAGTAAAGATGATACTCTATTCCCATCTGGTATAAGACTGTCATGCCCATAGCCTAGTCCCATATACCACTTGTTGATTATTATTCATGTTGAGTTGTGAAGACGAAAAACGATGAGTTCATTCATTAACTTTGATCTCACCCCATGGATCTAAGAGTTTTCAGTCCTATGTTGAATGAGATGTGACCTGAGTTTTACACCACGTACGGTTTTGTGAACTCAGAATGAATCTTGATAGATGAGGGAAATTCTACTTCATTATAAATGTCCTTAGATAATATTTCTCAATTGAGTCGTGCTAATGATCGTTTATTCCAAGTTCTTTCAGTGATCTTGTCTTCCTCTGTTTTGGTAGAAATGTCGATGATAGTAGAGGAGTGATGATTGAAGGGAGAGAGTGAAAGTTCTTCATTCTGATGCTATCTTACGCATGCACTAACCTTTGGCTTGTTATGCCATTATTGATGGTAGGATGTAGAGATGATGAGTTCCCCTTGGTCCAAATATTGATATTGATAATAGAATATGGAGAATGAGGGTAGATGGGGAGAAGTAAATGTAACCTTATTGTGACATTGGTGCTATACTTGTGTCATATAGGGGTAGAGATAGGGAGGAGGAGAGAGATGAGACTTTATTACGTGCAATAGATAGGTAAGAGTATGTTGGTGTATATTTGAGTGGGAGTTCATT
This sequence comes from Solanum clarkiae, assembly GCA_011800125.2. Lineage (NCBI taxonomy): Eukaryota > Viridiplantae > Streptophyta > Magnoliopsida > Solanales > Solanaceae > Solanum > Solanum clarkiae. Next base: position 13,431 of record JAABOM020013548.1, on the reverse strand, counting down.
GAATGGTGGAGGTAGAAGTGCTAAGTAGACTTGAAAATTCTAAAATAGAGTTGAAGTGGTTAGAGCGATAGGCTTGAATAGCTAGTTATTGTTATGCGAGTATTGATGACAGACTATCAAAGACTTCATGATAGTGAAGAAGTGAAGAGGACTAGTGATCTTTTAATGAAAAACACCTGTGGAAGTATAGGGCTAAATATTGAGAATGAGCCTTGTATGAATATGATCATCTTAAGGGTAGCACCTTGAGGCTCAGAAGTAGGCTTGAATGAAATAAGAGGATGTTGATATGTAGAGAGTTGAACAAGAGCTATAAGCTTAAATTAATAGAGTAGAATGTCATGAAGAGGAGCACAATTGAGATGAGGTGCTAAGCTTCAGAGTTGTACATCGATGGTCCCATTCTTGATTAGAGTTGATGGTTTCCTTCTTGAGTTCGAAAGACTGATTGTCGAAGTGTTTAAATGATTGAATTGATTGAGTTCGACGTTCCATTCATGCTTGATGCTGAAAATATCTAAGAGAATATCTCTACTCTTGATCTAAATCGATTTTTCTATTCTGAGTGACTTGTGACTACTTAGATTGGTTGATTGACTATTGAAAGGAGTCTTGATCGTTATTCGTGCCTGATGATGAGAATTTTGAAGGTAATGCCCTTACCTTAACTAAATTGATCGTTTTTTCTTGAGTGGGTTATCTATTCTTGAGTCTGAATAGGGATTGTTGATAGTGATGAGAAGTCAAAAGTTTGATTGACTTATGGGAGTGTCAAGATGAATTCTGAGCCTATTTGTGCCTTGATATCCACTTTTACTTATCATTCGAGGACGAATGATCCCGAGGGGCAGATAATGTAATACCCCAATTCTTGTAAGCTAAGATCGAGTCATCCTTCATATGATATAGGATTTTAATTGATGGTTCCTAATTGAGTATACATGTTAAAGTTAATTTCTTAGTTTGGAAATAGAATTGGAGATAATCTAAGGTCACACGAACCCTTTAGTACGAAGTTAAGCTAAAAACTTGCTTAGCGGTTGAGTTTCAATGTAAGATTTTATAAAAGTTAGACGAACCAATGACTTGTAAGTTGTATATACATGCTAGGATCAATTCCTAAAAATTTAAAGTATATTAGATATGATTTAGAGTCATAAGGGATCTTTTACATCAAGCCAAGTCCAAGGAATTGCTAGCAACTAAGTTTTCGTATGAGTTGATAGAAGGGTCAACTTTAAATGACCATATCTCCTAAAGTATAATGAATTAGGTGAAACATAATATATCAAAGCGAAGATATTCAAATTATCTTTCCAACACATCCAATATCTCCTTAATCAGAGTTCGGAGTAGAAAGTTATGACCGTTTTACTGAAGATCTGTAAAGTTGTCCGGAGATCTGTGACAGCTCCGCATCGCAGACCCAACACGGACCCTTTTTAAGATGAAATAAATGACCTTTATTTTTATTTTAAGGGTACTTTTATCCTAAAATCTTTGGGGGTCTATGTCATCAAAAACTCTAAAGATTCTAAGTCAAGAATTCAAGAATCAAAGAGAATTCTTTCAACCAATGTCCTTCCAAGTTCTTTCACTTTAAAAGAACTACCAAGATTAAGGATTTTCTCCAAGAAAGCGAGTATTCATCAAACTTCGATGGTAATATCAACTTTTCAGGTATGTAAGGCTAAACGAAAATATGGGATTGTTCTTCTATATGCCCCATAGAAGGTCTTAGATGGTAGTTGAAGGTTCTTGAGTCCATATGCATGATTTCTTGACTATGTTCTTGAAAACTATATTAAATATATGTATTTTCTTATGTTGATGATCATCATAAACCTATTATATTGAATTGTATACTTTTCATGAGATATTACATAAACCTTATGTGTTAAATTTTAAAAACATGCATGAAAAAAGATAGGGATTAGGTTTAGTGCCTTGATTGAGAGAGTCGATTATGATTATGATTATGATATAAGAATGATGAAGAGTTGATAGGACTTGATAGTCTTTTGAGTCTCCATAAATGAACTCTAATGATTTGTCTATTCGATTGTTAATGATTGTTCAAATCCTTAAGTTGTCGATTGAGATGCTGATTGATGAGATGATTGGAGCCTCTATGAGACTGATTAAATGATGAGAGCCCTTATAAGGTTGAGTGATATGAGTAAATTGAGATGTATTGATCGGATGGATTATTTTATGAGCATTGAGTCATGGGAGGAGTATCAAGTATTAAAAGAGTAAGAGTTAGTCCAACTCACACTCGTCAAACTATGTAGCCAAGTGTAGGTGAGGATTAAAACCATTATATCTCATTGTGATTCCTTCTGGATAGAGTCCCTAAACCAGTAGAGGACTTAATGGATTGGCGGGGTCCCTAGTTGATTCGATTCGTCCCCTACCTAACAAGTATGGGATTGTTGTGGCAATAACGAAGGCTTGTTGTACGATCACTGGCTCATAAATGATTGTTCTCAGATAAGAGAAACTCCCAGAAAGTTCCCAAACTGTGTAATCTCAGTCAAGTTAAGATGAGATTCGATGAGATGTGATGAGATAAGTTGAGTTGAGTTCCTTTGAGATGAGTCTGATTTAACTGATGAGTTGATTGGTTGATGGGTCAATTGTCTACTCTTTATTCTTTCTTTAGATAGACATTTGACATGTTGATTGATTTCTATATTGAGTTGATATTGTCTCTATATTATTCTATCGGTTTTGGTTTCACTTAACTATTTTACATACCAGTACATTTCATGTACTGAAGTCCCCCTCTAGGACTGCATTGTTTAATAATGTAGATACAAGATTTGGAGATCATCAATAGGCGCATCGTTGAGGATTTGAGACGTTCAGCTGATTGGTGAGCTTCCCCTACTTCGAAGGATTCATTGAATTTATTTCATCTTAATTTAGAGTTAGATTAATTAGCTTTATTTTGATTGAGATAGTCATGGTTCTTTCATTGGCACCACTTGATAGTGATGGAGGCTTCATAGACTAGAGTCGAATGTTGATGTTAAGACTTGTTGAACTAGTTTCTTTCCACTAGCCCTTTTATTTATAATATTATTTTTGATACTAGATGATGATGTGCCCATTTACTTCTTTATGTCTTCCGCTGATTAATATAATGTATGAATGAATGAATGTGATGAGGTCAAGTGGTTCGCTTGGGGACTAGCAATAGTCTCTGAGTGTCGGTTACGTCTAGGGTACCCTCTCGGGGTGTGACATTTTGGGCATGAGTCCCACTTTCTCCATTTTAATCTCAATTGACCTATTCTCCCCCGTTTCACGGGAGATCACAGCCAAGGTAGCCGTGTTTATGTTGTAATTCATATTTTGACAGCTTAGCAGCAATTGGAGTTAGCCAAATAGGGTAAAGCTCTTGTGGACTGATCCGGAGAGCGTGAATTTGCCTTCCAGGTAGGCTAGGCTTTTCTTTCCCATAGATTGAGCTGAAACTTGTTTTGTATATCTGTTTATGTTTGGGGAAGCATTAAACTAGAGGCTATAAATGCTAACTAATACTGTGGTTAATTTTTGATATAGTAGTAGTATTATCTATTGTAATAACTAGTTTTGGTATCATTTGAGGTTGTGTATGAATTTGTTAAAGGCCGAAGGTAAATGTATACCACATGATTGACATGTATGCCTACTTAGTCCCTGGTTGCTTGTTGTACTCTTGAGGATATGTAAAGGCACTGTGTTGTGGTTCTGTCGACATACTGTGCTCCTGGCTACCTAGGTGTTGGATTATGGTTCTATTGGTAAGGTGTGTGCTGCATCTTGGGAGTTAACTAGATTGTCTGTTGTTGAGCTGGATATTTGTTGTTTGATCAGTTGGGTTACCTATTGTTACTCTAGATAATTGTTATACTTATAAATGGTTTGTCTGGTATGATATTAGTACTTATTATGCTTTTGGTTATCTGCTTTTGGTTCGGCCTTAGCCTACGCTTAAGACATTGCTACCCTAGACTTGTATTGTTCAGAGCCTATATTGTTACATATACACACGGTGTGATTCGAGAGGCCCAATTTACTATTCCTGGGTTCGAGGCCCAGTTGATTATTTTTAGGTTTGAGGCCCTATTGATATTTCTGGGTACGAGTCCTAGTTGACTATTCCAGGGTTAGAGGCCCCGTTCTTTCTCTTGCGAGGGCTATGTCCCACCGTTACATATATTGTCAGACCATCTTGACTTGGCAGACTGCCCTGACCGAAGGCTACTGGGAAGAGAGAGCTGTTGTCATTCTTTGCTTTGTTCGAGAATCAACTGCACATGAATAGGCTCTTCCTTAGGCCTTCAAGGAGGAAGCGGCTTTTTTCCAAAATTCCGGGGAAAATGAAATGAAATTCTTTTCGTAAGGCAAGAAAGTCGCCTAAACCGAGCTCCAGTCTCCTTTCACTCTTCAACCTTCTCTTTGAGTGAAGGACATTCTATTTTAGAAAGGGGGTTCCAGGCCCCGTTGATATTATAAGGGTTCGAGGCCCCAAGTGATGGTTGGGGGTTCGAGGCCTCGAGTGACAGTTAGGGGCTTTGAGGCCCCATTGATATTATAGGGGTTCGAGGCCCTGAGTGATGGTTAGGGGTTCGAGGCCCCAGGTGATAATTTATGGGAGAGTTGGTTCGAGGCTCGGAGTGATAGTCAGGGGATTCGAGGCAATATTGATATTATAGGGGTTCGAGGCCCCAAGTGACAGTTAGGGGGTTTGAGGCCCCATAGGGGCTCAAGGGGCGTTCAAGATTAGACACTAGGGCCTTGCACCCATATACAACCAATCTTTGTTCTGATGATTTGGAGAGCTAGGCTCTGTGATGGTTTTGTGGGATTCCGTGATAGTTCTGAGGGATTCTATGATGATCTGTTGGTTCTATATTGTGCGCGAGTGTGCCTTCTAGGCTTATAGGGGGCCCATTAGCGTACAGGTGTAGATACTAGGGCCTTGCACTGCGTACAACACTATGCTTCAATTGGGGGCAGTTGTAGTATTAGCCTACACAGTCTTCGTCAGTCGGTATCGATGTTCACCATTTAGGATGGTTCAGTCCATCATTGTTCTTCATTTCGGTTGGTTCTGTTATGGTTGAGAGTTTTCGACATGTCTATGCCTTGATCTGGGTTGTTTTGTTACACTGCAGTAGTTTCTATATATTTGGGCTTTATTTATGATCATTATTTCACTCGGTAGGCCGACAATGCCTACTGGGTACCTTTTCTGGTCCTCACCCCTATATTTTTTGCATCTTCCCATGGTACAGGTCCAGGTACTTATCGCAGTCACCGAGTTAGGAGTACGCTAATGATTTGGGAGACAAAGATGAGCATTAGCAGATTTAGATATTCTGCAATCTCCTTCCGCATAGCGGGCTATTTTTTTGTATTCAGACACTAGCCTTGTATATATAGTTTGGATTTATATGCGTAGATGGTTGTTCTGGTTATGTATGAAGATATGTATATTTTAATTTGAGTCTATAGTAGCTCTGTACAGGTGACTTCCTGGTCCTGGGTAAGTTACGTTTGTTGTACTCATATGTTGCTGGTATCTTTATTACTATTGAATCAGGACAGGGGACGTGGACATTGGGTTGGCTTGCCTGTAGGCGGGATCTAACAGGCATTATCATGACCTGAGAGGTCGGGTGGTGTCAATTATTGAATTGTTGGTGGTATTATAAGTTGTTGAACCCATAAACTTGTTTACATTATTTAGCGTGTCCACAACATATTTAATTTAATTCATGAACTAGTAAATTAATATATTAAGAGATGTGTGAATTGGTGGAAAGTCTAGATTAAGTCTAGTTAGATGTATTCATGAACTTGGAGGATGTGAAGTATTAATTATGATACATGTATGCTAGGCTGGATACATGGATGAATTTACCTATAAATAGTCTTGTAAACTAGCAATTTAGGGTAAGCCTAAAGTTGTATAGGAAATCATATCTTTCCTCCACTTCTCTTCTACTTATAAGTATTGAGTAATATATGTATTGTCTTACTCTCATAAGTTTTCAACATTTGGTATCAGAGCTGATGTGTTTGAGAGACAACAAAACATAGAGAGAAAATGAGTAACTCTAATGGAATTCCATTCCAAGTTCAGATGCTCGCCAAAGAAAATTAGGGAAGGTGGTGCATCCGAATGAAGGTTTTGCTTGGAGCTTATGACGTATGGAAAATTGTGAAGAGTGGTGTCGATGAAGACAATGATGTTGCTGACACAGAGAAGAAAAGACACTCACACTCATCCATCAAAGTTTGGATGAAAAAATGTTCGAGAAAGTTGCAAATGCAACCAACTCCAAGCAAGCAGGGGATATTCTCCAAACCTCCTTTAAAAGTTAGGATAAGGTGAAAAAGGTTCATCTCAAAACCTTACGAGGACAATCTGAATCACTGCTAATGAAGGAATCTAAACCAGTTTCGGATTATATATCAAAGGTATTGGCAGTTCAATCAAATGAGCAAATATGGTGAAGTGTTGAAGGATGATAGCGTTGTTACAAAAATATTACGATCCCTAGATTCAAGGTTTAATTATATTGTTATTGTGAAGAGCCCAAGGAATTGGACATTATAACCATAGAAGAACTCATGGGTTCGTTACAAGCACATGAAGAAAAGATGAAGAAATCAAAACAAGAGTTGGTTGAACAAGTTTTGCAAGCAAAAATTTTAGATGAAAGGTGTGGCTCACAACAAAGTGGTTGTGGCTGTGGAAGAGATAATGGTAGAGGAGGAAGAAGTGGTAGTCAACCTCCAACCAATGAAAAAAAAAGTCAAGACTCCAACCAAAAAAGTGGTAGCGGAAGAGGTAGAGGATGGAGGTCAAATCAAGGAAGGTATGACAAATCAAATATTGAGTGGTATTGTAAAACCCCATAAAATTATCAAAATGCCCCTAAAGTGTAATCGTGCGCGGAATGTGTCTTCCAAAGCTTCAATGGGAAATTCAAGACTGAATTTGTGATTAGCGCAGAAAATTGAGTGGGAAAATGATCTCGACCCGATTTAAGAGCAATCAGAGCAAAAAACAATTTTTGATAATTGATGCAAAAACAGTGTCTGTCTGCGTCCCTAGCGTAACACGGAGGGGATGCATAGACACACTTAGGATTTTTTTAATTTTCGATGGGAATTAAATTTCAGAAATCGCGAAATCCACTGGTCTGTGCCCCTGACACGTCGTGGACCAGTGTACAGATTTTTAAACTTTTTCTTTTAATTTCGGGAAGGGTATTTGGTCAATCCCAACCCATTTTTAAGTCCTAATACGTGTCAAAAAGTCATTTATTACTGATTAAGGGTTTCATAAACCCACTTTTTCTGAAGTATCTACGTGAGAGTTCCTGAGATAAGAAGAACAGAGAGTGGAGAGTTTCAAATTCGGGTGCAAGTTCTTGAAGGAGACTTGATAATTCTTCAATCCCAGGTATGTAAAGGCTACTCAGAGCATAGGTTTTTTCTCCCATGTGCCCCCATGATTGAGTTAGCATGAATAGTAAAATGTAATGGGTCTTATTATGGATTCTTGAAGAAATCTTGAAAACTATCTTTAATTATTACTTATTTTCTTGAATTGATGATCATCATACACATAACAACATTTTTCATGTATTATTGTACGATTATGGGATGTAACTTTTTTTTAACCAGTTAATTGAGCCATTGTACAATCTCTACATGACTAATTCTTAAAGGCTAATTGAATGAACCTAGGGATTGGTGTTTAAAGCTTGGGCTATGTATGTATGCATGATTATTGTGGTCCGGGTCATGAGATGAGTGTACGGATGGTTGAGGTTGATGATGTAAGTATCCTTAGAGTCTAAGGAAGATTGAACTTTGCCTTTGAGATACTAAATCCTACTCCTGAGTTGATAGACGCTGAGATGAAGTGAGTGTTTCCTACTTGGAGAGTCTAGGTGATGAATATCCTTGACTAATAGACAATTTTATGAGTAAGTCGAGTCATGGGAGGAGTATTAGCACCGAAATGAGTAAGAGTGAGTCCCACGCATACTCATTAACTATGTGACCAGTGTAGGAGATGATTGGACCATGAAAGCAGATGTTTCCTTTGTCCCGCAGAGGACTTGACAGACTTCTTTAGGATCCTCGACAAACTCGTCCTTTACACCGGCAAAGTATTGGCGAAGGTGGCAATGACATCTCTTCATTGTATCATCACTGGCTCATATGTGGTGATTATCGGTTATAGAAACTCCTAAATAGGTTTCATGCTGATAGTACTCCGAGATTGCTTGATAGTTTGTGTCTTAATGGATAGTAATGTGATAGAGTCATGTTCCTTGCTCTTAGTGAGGTTGAGCGACCAATGAGCTGATGTCAGTGTACCTTGTATAGCCTTACTATTTACTTTAGCCCATTTTACATACAGTACATTCCATGTACTAACGCCCCTTTTGGCATTGCATCATTTTATGATGCAGATTCTGTAGACAGAGGACTTTAGCAGCCTAACCTTCAAGGTTCAGAGATTTTGTGATTTCCAGACTTGGTAAGTCCTCCCCTTCTTTTGGAGGACATATTTACTCTCTATTTTCTATTTTAATGTCATTTATTTTGATTGCAGTAGCCATGGCCTATGTGGTAAGCTTCATCTAGGTGAGTTTCGTGTGGGAGAGATGTTTGCTACTCATGTGGAGAGACTGGTCACTTCAGTTGTGAGTGTCCAAAGAGGAGACGAGGTAAAGGGGGCAACAAACCACCGTCTTCCGCAACACCAGCTGGAAGTCAACAGAGGGGTACTACTATAGGTACAGGAGGTGGGATGAACCGCCTTTATGCTATGGGTACTGACAGGATCAGGAGGCTACACCAGATGTTGTCACAGGTATGCTTCGAGTCTTTACATTTGATGCCATGCATTGCTTGATCCGTGTGCCACTTTGTCTTTTGTGACCCCTTATGTGGCTAGTAAGTTTGGGATTCTTCCAGAGTGTTTGCTTGAACCTTTTTCTGTTTCACTCCTACTGGAGAGTCCATATTAGCTGAGAGAGTTTACAGGGATTACGTAGTGTCCATTTATCATAGAGACACCTTAGCTAACTTGGTAGAATTGAAGATGGTTAATTTTGATGTGATACTAGGCATGGATTGGCTTCATGCTTGTTATGCTTCTGTTGACTGTAGAAGTTGAATTGTTACGTTTCAATTTCTTAATGAGCCTGTTATAGAGTGAAAAGGGAGTTATGTTACACCTAAAGGCAAGTTTATTTCTTATCTTAGAGCCAGAAAGTTGATCTCCAAAGTTTGTATTTACCACCTCGTGCTAGTCAGGTCTAATGAGATTGAATCTGCTACTCTTGAGTCCACCCCGATTGTGAATGAGTTTCCTGAGGTGTTTCCTAATGATCTACCTAGAGTCCCTCCTGATAGGGAGACTGACTTTGGGATTGATGTTCTTCCCGAGACCAAACCTATTCAGTTCCACCTAATAGAATGGCCCCTGCAGAGTTGAAAGAATTAAAAGAACAATTGAAAGACTTGTTAGAGAAAGGTTTCATAAGGCTTAGAATCTCACCTTGGGGTGCTCTTGTCCTATTCATGCATAAGAAAGATGGGTCTCTCAGAATGTGTATAGACTACCGACAATTGAACAAGGTCACCATAAAGAATAAGTATCCTTTCCCCAGGATAGATGACCTCTTCGACCAACTTTAGAGTGCTACTTATTTCTCTAAGATAGATCTCAGATCAGGTTACCATCAGTTGAAGGTGAGTGAAAGTGATATATAAAAGACAACCTTTAGGACACTGTATGACCACTTTGAATTCTTGGTCATGTCCTTCGAGCTAACGAATGCACCTGCAGCTTTCATGGATTTGATGAACAGGGTATTCAGACAGTATCTTGACATATTCGTGATCGTGTTTATTGACAATATTCTAATGTATTCAAAGGATGAAAGAGAGCATGTTAATCACCTTAGGGTGGTTTTGCAAATGATCAAAGATCATGAGTTATATGCGAAATTCTTAAAGTATGAGTTTTGGCTCAAGTCTGTGGCCTTCCGAGGCCACGTTGTTTCGGGAGATTATATTCGGGTGGATACTCAAAAGATTAAGGCGGTTAAGAATTAGCCTAGACCAACTTCTCCAATGGAAATAAGAAGCTTCTTGGGTTTGGCAGGGTACTACTTCAGATTTGTTGAGGGCTTCTCTTCCTTGTTAGCACCATTGACTAAGCTAACTCAGAAGAAAGCCAAATTTCAGTGGTCTGAGGAATATGAAAAGAGTTTCCAAGAGTTGAAGACTAGATTGACTACAACCCCAGTTCTGACTTTGTCCGACAGGATGGAGGACTTCATGATATACTGTGATGCATCCAGAGTTGGATTGGGTTGTGTGTTTATGCAAAGAGGGAAGGTGATAGCTTATGCTTCCAGGCAAATTAAGGTCCATGAGAAGAATTATTGACTCACGATCTCGAGTTAGCTACAGTGGTATTCACACTTAAAATTTTGCATCACTATTTGTATAGAGTGCATGTGGACATGTTCACTGACCACAAGAGCTTGCCAGTACGTGTTCAGCCAGAAGGACCTCAACCTGCGATAAAGGAGGTGGTTGGAGTTGCTCAAGGATTAGACATGAGCATTCCTTACCACCTAGGTAAGGCTAACATTGTTGTTGATACTCTTAGCAAGATGTCTATGGGAAGCACTGCTTATGTAGAGGACGGGAAGAGAGAATTAGCCAAGGAAGTACATAGATTGGCTCGATTGTGAGTATAACTTGAGGAGAACAACGAAGGTGGGATCAATGTTCAGAATGGTTTTGCTTCATCCTTAGTGTCATAAGTGAAAGAAAAGCAAGACCAAGACCCTATCTTGTTCCAATTGAAAGAAACGGTTCACAAGTAGAAGGTGATGGTTTTCTCCAAAGGGAGAGATGGGGTATTGAGGTATCAAGGAAGATTGTGTATGCTTGATGTTGATGGTGTCCGAAAGAGGATCATGGTAGAAGCTCAGAGTTCCAGATATTCCATTCACCCTGGTTCTACGTAAATGTACCACGACTTGAGAGAAGTCTACTGGTGGAATGGGATGAAGAAAGACATTGCTAAATTTATCTCTAAGTACCCAAACTTTCAACAGGTCAAAGTTGAACATCAGAGACCATGTGGATTAGCTTAGAACTTTGAAATCCCAAAGTGGAAGTAGGAGATGATCAACATGGATTTTAGTACCGATTTACCAAGATCCCGAAAGCAGCATGATTTGATATGGGTGATTGTTGATACGGTGACTAAATCAGCCTATTTTTAGCAGTCAAGACGACTAATACGGCTGAGGAGTATGCCTGATTGTACATTTGTGAGATTGTAAGGTTTCATGGGGTTCCCTTTTCCATTATCTCGGACAGAGGAGCTCAATTCACCTCTCAGTTTTGGAGATCTTTTTAGAAAGGATTGGGTACAAAAGTACATCTGAGCATAACTTTTCACCCTCAGACAGATGGGCAAGCAAAGCGCACCATTCAAACTTTGGAGGATATGTTGAGAGCTTGCATCATCGACTTTAAGGCTAACTAGGATAACCATCTACCCTTGATTAAGTTCACGTACAACACTAGCTACCATGCCAGCATTCAGATGGCCCCTTATGAGGCATTATACGGGAGGAGATGTAGATCATCAATTGGCTGCTTCAAGGTTAGTGAAGCTGAACTGATCGGACCTAATCTTGTCCACCAGTCTATGGAGAAGGTGAAAGTCATCAGAGAGAGGTTGAAGACAACATAGAGCTGTCAAAAATCTTACACGGATGTGCGGAGAAGGGTCCTGGAGTTTGAGGTGGATGATTAGGTATACTTGAAGGTGTCACTCATGAAGGGCGTCATGAGGTTTGGTAAGAAGGTGAAGTTGATTCCACATTAAATCGGACCATACCAGATTAGGAGAAGGATTGGGAAGGTTGCTTATGAATTGGACTTGCTTTCCGAGTTTGATGGAGTCCATCCGGTGTTCCGTGTGTTAATGTTGAAGAAGTGTTTGGGAGATACTACCTTAATAATTCTTGTTGAGAGTACGAGAGTGAAAGATAGCCTATCTTATGAAGAAATTCCAGTCCAAATCCTTGATCGACAAGTTCGTAAGCTGAGGAACAAAAAGCTAGCCTCCGTCAAGATTCTATGGAGAAATCAATTTGTGGAGGAAGCTACGTGGAAGCTGAGGAAGCAATGAAACTCAAATATCCGCAACTATTCGTGGCAAATAACGATGATGTTGAAGGTAAAGTCCTTATCCTTAATGCTATTAAAGCTTCATTCTTGAATTGATGCATTGATTCTTGTTCTCAAGTCTAAGAAAGAGATAGATAGGTGATGGATAGTTAAGAGTTTAAGAGTTCCTGAGTGAGGATTGAGATGAGTTTTGAGGTTACTCGTACTTTTATTCTACTTTTACTAATCATTCGAGAATAAATGATCCCAAGGGAGAGATGATGTAACACTCCGTAAAATTATCGAAATGCCCTTAAAATGTAATCGTGTGTACAATGCGTCTTCCAAAGCTCCAATGGGAAATTCGAGACCAGAGTTACGATCAGCATGGAAAATTGAGTAGGAAAATGGTCTTGACCCGATTTAAGAGCAGCTAGAGCAAAAAATAATTTTTACTAATTAATGCAGAAACGTCTGTCCGTATCCCTAGCGCAATGCGGAGGGGACAAGGAGACACACTTAAGATTTTTTTTATGGGAATTGAATTTCAGAAATATTTCACGAAATACACTGGTCTGCGTCCCTGGCGCGTCACGGAGTAGTGTATAGATTTTTAAACTTTTTTTTTAATTTGGGGAGAGTATTTTGGTCAATCCCAACCCATTTTAAAATCCTAAAACATGTCAAAAAGTCATTTATTACTGATTAAGGGTTTCAAAAACCCATTTTGTCTTAAGTATCTACGTAAAAGTTCCTGAGAGAAGAAGAACAGAGAATGAAAGGTTTCAAATTCAAGTACAAGTTCTTGAAGGAGACTTGATAATTCTTCAATCCCAAGTATGTAAAGGCTACTCAGAGCATGGAATTGTTCTCAGATATGCCCCCATGATTGAGTTAGGATGAATAGTAGAATGTAATAGGTGTTGTTGTGAATTCTTGAAGAAATCTTGAAAATTATCTTTAATTATTACTTATTTTCTTAAATTGATGATCAACATACTCTTAGCAACTACTCCAAACTTTGATTAACACGAAATAAAATGCGTTGGAAAGCTAATTCAAATATCTTTGATTGGATATATTATGGGTCATCTAACTCATTACACTTTAGGAGATATGGTCATTTGAAATTGACTCTTCTTCTTCAAGAATTATGATTCTTCATCAAGAACTCTAAAGAGTCTAAGTCAAGATTTCAAGAATCAA
>JAABOM020013537.1:0-19261 GCA_011800125.2 Solanum clarkiae | reverse complement strand
ATTTATAAAAAGAATAAAATAAAGAGAAAATAACATTGAAGAAAAAAAAAGAAAGAAAGAGCAAGAAAGAAGGAAAAATGGAAGAAAAGAAAAAACAGGAAGAAGGAAAAAATGAAAGAAAGAAAGAGCAAGGAAAAAAAAAAGAAAGAGCAAAATTTTTAAAAAAAAATGAAAGAACAAATAGAAAAAACAGTAAGAGCAAAATAATATAGAATTAAATTATTAGCAAACATTATGGATAAAAAGGTAAATTTGTTGGTCAAACATAAATGACTTTTATGTTAAAAAGAAAAAAGTGAGGGGGGGGGGGACTAACTTCTAATATTTGACTTATTTTAAGTTATTTTTAACTAATTTTAAGCTATTTTAGGATTTGTCAAACATTTTCAAAAGTTAAAAAAAAGCTTAAAAGCAGTTTTGACCAGCTTTTAAGCTCATCCAAACACCCTCTAAGTCCCAAACCCCTTCCTAAGTTCCTCAAGGTCCTCAAGGAGAAGTGCAAGCTAGGGTTTTGGTTCCTTCATCTCCAGATCAGCTTTTCTCCACCCAAATCACACTAAGGTATGTGGGTTTGATAGTGGGAACCTTCTTTTTCCACAAGTTCAACCATTATCCTTCTCCAACTACATGAGATTCATGGATTTTTATGGGTACTTTTATGGACACTTGCATAAGATGCTATTATTATGCATTGTACACATGATTTCTATTTGAGTTCTTCAAGAAATGATTTTATTATACATAAATATCATTGGATTTGACATTGTGATGGATTTTATGGTATTAAGTTATGTTCTCTATGATGCTATGAAGACCTATGAAAGAACTTATGGGTTTTATTTGGATTTCATGATATACAAAATGGGGATTTTACTGTAACGATATGGAAAGATTTAAATGACTTTGAAATGAATTGATTTTACTCCTCTCATGTCTTAAACTTTTGAAGTGCATGATTTTAAGCCTATGTGCATGTACCCACCCTGTTTGACTAAATTCACATGACAAAGATTCTTATGTTGATAAAAGATTATTGCATGAATTACAACACAAGCATGTTATGATAAATTATGGGCTTCTAAGCATGCATTGAACTCATGAAAAATTCCTAAGATTTATAAGTAAAATATTGAGCCCTTATACTATATTCTACCCTCTTGTGAGTGAGTAATGTCTACATGAGAGGGTCAATCATGACCTCATGTACAAATTAAAACTCATTACAAGAGTTCAAGCATATTATAATCTCTACCATCATGGGAAATGCAACGCCTACTAGAAGGGGTCAAGTTTATGCAATGTTTTTACCCTCTAATACAAGGTATATGCCCACGTGTAGAGGTCAAGTATATGAATGAGCTACTCTTATCATGTTATCATGCTTTTACAACTTATTCAAGTTCTGAATAAAATTGTGATTATCTCAAGTATTACTCAGGACTAGATATAGCACCGAAAGAGGCTTAAGGTAGCGGCTTGACCCATGGGGTCCTTATATAAAGTTTGGTCTCTTACCTATGTGCCATCATAGGTTTATATTATTTCCCTAAATGGGATTTACAAGTGGATCTAACTAGGACAAGTTCCCACTTTGTGGAGCCATGCTTGGTTTACCATAGCAAGTAGATCACTCCTTTATTCAGTGTGGAGTGAATATTAGGATTCCAAGTAGTAGCTCGCTTTGTCTTATATGTCGATTAGGGTCTCCTCCAACATATATATGATATATTATGCAAGTTTGAATTTTTCATGCATGTATTAGATTAAGCATTTATCATACATATCATATTGAACTTGTGTTTATTGATTATGATTATGCATCTCGAATATTGTCGCTTACGTCCTTTATTGCATTGCACCCCGCATATGTAGTACATTCTAAGTACTAATGCATACTTCTTGTCTGCATAATCTAACCATGTAGGGACCGGAGCTCCTATTCATCCGCTTCCTCCACGTGGCTAGTCGGATCCTTTGAAGACTTCTATTTGTGAGTCCTCCACTTCGGGGACAACATCCACTTACTTTCATGCTTTTGTTAAGACATGTCTATTTTGGATTTTTATCTTTTGAGGGTGAGCCTGGGAGATGTCTTGGCCTCTGTTACACTTGTACTATAGGTGTTGTTGGATATGGTTGTTTATGTATCGAGCTCGACTTACATTATGTTTATGTAATTATGAAAGCCTTCCCTTAATCTCTTTCCCCTTCGATGCTTTTTGTATGTTGTTGATATGATAGAAGTCCTAAGTCCCTAAATTCCCCTATACCATGAGGTATACTTACCGGCCCCTTAAACTTATTTTCTATGTAATTCACACTTATCCTCTTCCCTGCAATAACGCCATAGCGTGAGCCAAAGCCCCACTTCCCTTAGAAATTGTGTGTTACATGTTTATTGCACTATTATGCTTCCACGAAACCAAGGATGTGTTATACATGCTTAAGAAGCTTGTTTAAGATCCCTTCAGGTTTCCATTCGCCATGTCACATCTAGACCCTAGGCTTGGGTCGTGACATAGACAGTAGAGAATGAAGAGAAAAATGTTAGAGAGTTTGAGAAACACTTGTAAAAACTTTAATTTCATCTTCTAATTGCAATCTTTTGATTATCATTGAAGAGTTGGATTTTGTTGTGCTTGAATCTATTGTATAAGTGCTTAATTATGTTATTTAATTTCATAATTATTGCATTTATAGTAATCATGAGTAGCTAAATTCATAACTAGAGTTGTGAGAACCATGAAGAACTAACAAGGTAAAATAGGATAATTCGTAATTCTTGAAAAGTGTGCATGCATGTATTAAATAATTCTCTTTATATTGAATGCTTTCTTATGGTGGCCAACATTAGAACCCGCCTAGTGTTACTGACAGGGTCAATGTCAAGACCCAAGCCTAGGGCCTAAACGTTACACGGCGAATGGCAACCCAAAAGGACCCAAATAGTCTGTTAGCATATTAATCACACATCCTTGGTCGCGAAAGGCAAAGTAAACAACAACAAAAGATATATAAAATGGGAAGTGGGACTAAAGGAAGTCTTGAATATAAACAAAGCATAAGAGTCAACTTCATAGCATAATAACATCATAATATCTAACATACACCTCTAACTTAGATTGGAGTGGGGGCCAAGACACTTTTCGGGCTCACCCTCATAATGTCAAATGTTCAACACTAGAAGTCTTAAAATTGTTACGACCCAAACTAGGTCCTAGATATGACATGGCAAATGGGGAACAGAAGGAACCCGTAAAAAGCTACTTAGCATACCATACACACATCCTTGGTTGCAAAAGCAATTAAGAAACAACAAGAGAGTAAAAATAAGGATAAAGGGATGGAGGGAATTCTTTGGTAGCATAAAATATAGAAGAGTCAAAGGAGTCAAAGGCCAAGCATAATTACATCAATAGTTCTAATCACACCTCTAAATATAGATTTGAGCAGGGGCCAAGACACTTTCTAGGCTCACCCTCATAGTATCAAGAGTTCAACATAAAGAGATATCAAAGACAAGAGAAACAAAGCTAGTGTCCCCGAACTTGAGGACTCACCAAAATTCTTCTTCAGGATATCAAACTAGCGATGTGGAGGATGATGGTCAAATGGAGCTCTGGTTCCTATATGGTCAAATCATGCAGGTATAAAGTATGTGTTAATATGTTTGAATGTACTAAGTATGTAGGATGCAATGCAACAAGAGATGGGCTACATGATCAAAATGCATAATTATAAGCAATGGATAAGCATAGTAACTATATGACATGCATGATCAATGATTGAAGTAAAACATACTTGTAAATCATTCAAATTGCATAGAACATAGTACATAAATGTGGGAAGAGACCTCAATCGACATAGAATAAGACCAACCGAGCAACAAATTGGAATCCCAATGATTACCACTCATTAGTAAAGAGGTGGTCTACTTGCCAAGGTAAACCATACTTCAAACTTATGGGAACATGAACCATTTCGAATGAAGTGACCCTCCTTACAGGAACATGACCCATTTTAGAAAAGATTTCATAAGAAGCTTCGCCTTAGGGAACACGACCCATGTCGAAAAGTAACTCAAGAGAGAGTGCAGCAAATGGATCCACTAGTATAGCAAGGAATAACATAATACTATACACATAGTTTGAGGAAAGAGAGCAAACCTTCCATCCATCGATGCTAAGCCTAATCCCACGGAATACTTGAAATAGTCATAACCTTAATAACTTATAATGAACTTAGAAACATTACATGAGTAGCTCTTAAACATCTTTGACCTCTAATGGTGAGCCTAACTTTAAACATAAGAATACATCATCATCAAACATTACTCTTGCATTAATATCAAAGGCTCACAACAGCTAAAATCGTGAAAATAGGGCTTCACTTCATACTTACTTAAAAATAGATAATTTCATGAATTCATTACATATTTGACAGCCCAAATTCATCATGAAGTCACTTGTCTTATAAAACAGATTCCTTCACTTAACATTTTATCAAACACTTAGCGGGTGTGTAATGCTAGTTCAAAATCAAGAAATTCAAGAGTGAAATAATGTGAGAAAACTCAATGCAAATCAACCCACCAACACATAGTAAAACCTTCTTGAAAGAAACCTTGAAATCCATCATCAAATCTCATAACTAAAAACATGCACAATCAATCAACATTCATAAAACCCCAGCGTAATTTATAGTAACAATCTATAATAAGTAGTACCCATAAGTAATATAAATTGAAAAGACGCAATTTACATAAAAGGGAAGGTTGGACACCATGGGTGAAAGGACTTAATGGTTGAAAACCACATACCTTAGATCTTGAATTTCTTGAAATTGGGTTAAGAAAGGCTTGAAGCTTGAAATGGGGTCTTGAAATCCAAAACTTGTTCTAGAGTTTCCTTGAATTTGTATTGGGGTTTTGGTAGATGCTCTTGAGAGAAGTTGACAATGTATTCAAATGGAGAGGAGTGAATTTGATAGTTAGGAATGGGATTCAGGTCTTTAGGTGGGGTTATGATAGCATACGAAGCCCCAAAAAGTCATTAGAATAAATTAAATTTACAAAAATATTATTAATGGAACAGAGAGAAAAATTGATAAAGCGTCACCTCACTTAAGGTTACGTAGGTCGTGTGGCACTCCATGGTTCGTGTGGAGTGACCATGAACCAACACTTAGACAATTTCTAGAAATTGGATACTTAGCCAACACTTGGAATTTTTGCCTAAGTGTTACCTCACGAACTGATTCACAGGCTGTATGAAGTCACATGGTCCATTTACTTGTCTATCAAACCATACTTAGAAAATTTTTCAAAAGTTATGAGATGGTAATTTTATACTTAGAAATATTTTCGCTCTGGAAGCCTCATGGAGGGACTCACGGCCAGTGCCACACTACACTGCTCGTGTGGTCTGTTGTGGAACATGCCTTCGCCATAAAGTGGCCATTTTAGGCTCCAAGGCAGACTCACGAGGTTTGAGATGCCACACGGCCCGTTTGGGTGCCCTTGTTGCAACTCTGCATGGTAGGACTTCACGAAAATGGGCATAAATCTTTCATCCGAAATTGGAATGAGGTGAACTAAGTGTGTTGGAAAGATAACTCAAAGGGCTTTCGTTTGACATATCGTGGTTTATCCAGTTCTTTGTGTGCTAAACGTTATGCTCATTCAAAGTTGACCCTTGCATAAACCAACACCCAAAACTCAATTTATAGGCAAGTCTTGAACTCGTCTAAGTGCTAGAAGTCTCCCACGACCCTGATACACTCCCCACCTAAACAAATGAGGCTTGAAACATAGGTATATAAGAGCATGGAGTTACGGGATGTAACAATATCTCCCCCTTAAAACATTTGTCCTCGAATGTGGAAAAACAAGGCTTGAAATACTTGAGTAGAACCTGAAACTCCAAACCATAAGATTCAATGCGTAATTTGCTAGTTGGAAATTATAAGTAGTTAAAACTCTTGCGAAAATGTGTTCAAATCATTCAAAACATCATATAAATCATTCTAATGCACATATAAGTATGTCATTCCATGTGACTCAAGAAATAACAGAATTAGGACCGCTTGGGGAAAGAAAGAACCTAGCGGCTTGGGCGTAAGTAGATTGGAAAAATAAAAATAGGGATGTCGCTTCATCATGTTCGCCTCGGCCTTCCAAGTGGCACCTCAACTTGATGATTCCTCCAAAGGGCTTCGACAGATGTTACATCTTCGTTCCTTAACCCCTTCACTTTTCTACCCAATATCTTAATTATGACCTCCTCATAGGTCAAATTATCCTCCATCACACCAACCACCTCTAAGGACACAATAATACATGGGTCACCAACATATCTCCTCAACACACTATAAGGACCCTTAAACCTTGGGATCAATTTCCCTTTCTTGTCAAACCAGACCACACCCTTCATGGGTGTGACTTAAAGTAAAGTTATTCATCAACAATAAGCATGCATAGCCTACCTTGGTTCCTATAGACACCATCTCCCCCTTGGGAGAAAATTCCACTCTCAACTTCACCCACCTTACTCCTAACCTAGTCAACAGGTGCACTTCCCCAACCACCCTAGTGTCATCCCAAAGATTTCCACTTTCCATAATTAGCAAGCAACCTCACATTCCTTAAAGTTCGCAACGTCACCCTCAATGATTCACAAGCTTTTTCACACTTTCCAAAATGAATCAACATATCATTACTAAAGACCACCTCAAATATATCAAGGTAGGGTTTAAATACCCTATTCATGAGACCTATAGACATAGCCGGTGCATTATCCAAACCATACCCAAATTAAAAATATCGGAAAGGACATCAAGAACTCATTGATCACCAGAATCGACTCAATGGGAAGGACCTTAGGCTCAACATTCCTACTCTTACAAGATGATAAATGCAACCTCTTAGAGATCAATTGGACCTTAAGACAAGAAATGGACTTACCCCCTTCACTACCACTCATGGATGGGTTTATTAGGGAATTGGAATCTAACTTTATGGGTCCTACAACTAATGGAGACATAACATGCATATAACTAATCCACCCCAAGTATAACATCAAAATCCACCATATCTAATTCAACAAAGTCACAAGGCAAGACCTAATGCAATATGAACACGAAACAATTTCTATAGTCCTTTCTAGCAACAATAGACTCACCAATGGGGGTAGACACCAAAAAGGTTCACACAACAATTCGGGACACACATGAATCCTGCTAGCAACAAAAGGGATTATGAAAGAAATAGTGGCACCCGGACCCATCAATGCATACATATCCAAGTCAAAGGAAACTTTAACATACTGGTAGCAACATCAGGTGCCTTATCCCCTCATTGCCTCCCTTGAAGAGCATAGAATCTATTGTGCCTTGGGACACCTCCTTGATGATCTACCCTTCCTCCTTGGCCCATATTAGCACCTTGGCCTTGAGGACCATCATCTCTCCCTTTGAGTTGAGCATGAGGAAAACCACTTACTTTGTGCACAAATCCACCACAACCAAATCAAGTATTAGAGTTCTTCAAACATGGGACACCATGGCCTTTCCCACACTTTTGGTACCTAGGCTTTGCCACCCCTTCGTCACCTTCGTGGAATCTTTGATTTGGCACCCTACCATTGTTGGAAGCATTGAATGACTCTTGGACTTGGAATTTGTTGCCTTGAGGAAACCAACCACCCTTGGAATTTTGGAACCCACCTTTAAAATGGGCCTTCTTGGCCTCACCCATTCTTCTCTTTCTAAGCTTTTCACCCTCCAATTGTTTGGCACAAGTCATGAGATGGGATAAATCCCTATCATTTATCAACATGGTGGCACGACACTCCTCATTAACCAAGTCGGACACCCCATCACAAATTTGTTCATCCTAGACCTCGGCTGGGCCACCAATTGTGGTGCATACTTGAGAGTTGATTAAACTTGAGGGTATACTCCCTCATACTCATAGACCATTGCTTTAAATTCATAAATTCCATCATTTTGGCCTCCCTTAGCTCAAGGGGCAAGAACCGATTGAGAAATGCTGCCTTAAACTCTTCCCAAATGATGAAATTGTTGTTCCCCCTCTCTGTTTTCCATTGGGTAAACCATATTTGAGCCACCCCCTTGAGTTGGTAGGCCTCTAACTTCGTCTTTTACTCCGATCTAACCCTCATAATGGCCAAATTGAGGGTCCTCATCCACCTTAGACCTATGGAACTCCCATGGGTTCATCCTAGTAAAGTCTCTCACCCTTGAAGCTGGTGTAGAAGCATGAGAAGCTTGGGCCACTTGGTTGATTTGATTAGTTATGGCATGATCTAACATGGAATAGTATCTCGGAATTCTTTATGAGCCACTCCTCCATCTTGAGGAGCTTGTGGAGCGGGAGGAGTCGGTTTCTCCTCGGCTATACGGGCTCTTCTTCCTCTAGGAATTGGCATGATCTAGAATAGAAAAGCACATTCATTAGGGGAAAACCTTACCTTAACTTCTATAGCACGACATAGACCATGAAGAAGGGAAATATTTCCTAAAGTGCCCAATAGCCTCCCATTTATAGTTGTGGCGCGCTTCACAACCATGAATAAGAATCTAATTGACATAGTGTGTTGGATTTCGAAGACCATTAACAACCTAGTGGTCTGATACCAAATTTGTCATGATCCAACCTAGGGCCTAGATGTGACACAGCGAATAGGGAACCGAAGGAACCCCAAACAAGCCTTTTAGCATACCATACACACATCCTTGGTCATAGAAGCAATTAAGCAACAATAAGAGAGTAAAAATAAGGATAAAGGGACTAAGGGAATTCTTTGATAGCATAAAATATAGAAACATCAAAGGAGTCAAAGCCCAAGCATAATTACATCATTAGTTCCAACAACACCTCTAAACATAGATTTGAGCGGGGGCCAAGACACTTTTCGAGCTCACCCTCATAGTATGAAGAGTTCAACATAAGGAGATATCAGAGACAAGAGAAACGCAGCCAGTGTCCCCGAACATGAGGACTCACTAAAATTCTTCTTCAAGATGTCAAACTAGCCATGTGGAGGAGGATAGTCAAATGAAGCTCCAGTTCCTATATGGTAATATCATGTAGGCATAGAGTATGTGTTAATATGTTTGAATGTACTAATTATGTAGTATGCAATGCAACAACAGATAGGCAACGTGATCAAAATTCATAATCATAAGCAATGGATAAGCATAGTAACGATATGACATGCATGATCAATGCTTGAAGTAAAACATGCTTGCAAATCATTCAAAGTGCATAGAATATAATACATAAGTGTGGGAAGAGACCTCAACCGACATAGAATATGACCAAGCAAGCTATAACTTGGAATCCTGATGATTACCCCACTTTGGTAAAGAGGTGGTCTACTTGCCAAGGCAAACCATACTTCAAACTTATGGGAATATGATCCATTTCGAATGAAGTAACCCTCCTTACGAGAACATGACCCATTTCAGAAAGGATTTCATAAGAAGCTTAGCCTTACAGGAACATGACCCATTTCGGAAAGTAACTCAAGAGAGAGTGCACTAAATGGATCCACTAATATAGCAAGAGTATAACATAATCCTATTTTGGTACATAGTTTGAGGAAAGAGAGCAAACCCTCCATCCATCGGTGCTAAGACTAATCCCACGGAATACTTGAAATAGTCATAACTTTAAAAACTTATAATGAACATAGCAATGTTACATGAGTAGTTCTTAAATATCTTTGACCTCTAATGGTGAGCCTAACTTTAAACATAAAAATAGACCATCATCAAACATTACCCTTGCATTAACATCAAAGGTCATAAGAGGTAAAATCCTGAAAATTGGGCTTAACTTCATACTTGCTTAAACATAGATAATTTCATGAATTCATTACATATTTGATAGCCCAAATTCAACATCAAGTCACTTGTCTTATAAAACATGTAAATAACTTGAGATTCCTTCACTTGACATTTTATCAAACACTTGGTGAGTATGTAATGCTAGTTCAAAATCATGTAATTCAAGAGTAAAATAATGTGAGAAAACTCAATGCAAATCAACTCACCAACACATAGTAAAACCCTCTTGAAAGAAACCTTGAAATCCATCATCAAATCTCATAATAGACCATAGATTCATAGCTGAAGACATGAGCAGTGAATCAACATTTCATAAAACCCCAACATAGTTTATAGTCGTAATCCATAATAAGTAGTACCCATAAGTAATATAACTTGAAAACATACAATTTACATAAAAGGGAAAGTTGGGCACCATGGTTGGAAGGACCCAGTGGTTGAAACCCACATACCTTACATCTTGAATTTCTTGAAATTGGGCTGAGAAAGGCTTGAAGATTGGAATGGGGTCTTGAAATCCAAAACTTGTTCTAAAGTTTCCTTGAATTTGTATTGGGGGTTTGGTAGAGGCTCTTGAGAGAATTTGAGAGTGTATTCAAATGGAGAGGAGTGAATTTGAAAGTTTGGAATGGGGTCAGGTCTTTAAGAAGGGTTAAGATAGAATAGGAAGCCCCAAAATGTCATTATAATAAATTAAATTTACAAAAAGTCATTAGAATAAATTAAATTTATGACAACACCATTAATGAAATGGAGATAAAATTTGATAAAGTGACACCTCACTTGAGGTAACATGGGTCGTGTGGCACTCCACGGTTCGTATGGAGTGCTCGTGAACCAACACTTAGACAATTTCTGAAAATTAGAAACTTGGCCAACACTTGGAATTTTTGCCTAAGTGTCACCTCACGGACCGATTCACGGGTCGTGTGAAGCCACACGGTCTATTTACTTGTCCATCAAACCATACTTAGAAAATTTCGCAAAAGTTATGAGACGGTAATTTTATACTTAGAAAATAATTTTCGCTCCGGAAACCTCACGGAGGGCCTCAGTGCCCTACCACACCACACGGATCGTGTGGTCTAACGTGGCATATGACTTGGCCAAAAAGTGGCCATTTTAGGCTCCAAAGCAGCCTCAGGAGGTGTGAGATGCCACACGGCCCGTTTGGGTGATCGTGTGGCAACTCTGCACAGTTAGGCTTCATGAAAATGGCATAACACCTTCATCTGAGCTCGGAATGAGGTGAAACCAACTATATTGGAAAGATAACTCAAAGGGAATTCATTTGACATGTTGTGGGTCGTCCATGTTTTGTGTGCTAAAAGTTATGCTCATTCAAAGTTGACCCTTGCGCAAACTAATACTCAAAACTCAATTTGTAGGGAAGTTTTGAACTCGTCTAAGTGCTAGAAGTCTCCCACGACCCTAATACACTCCCCACCTAAACAAATAAGGCTTGAAACATGGGTACATAAGAGCATGGAGTTACGAGGTGTAACAAAAATAGCAAGAAAGTAGGTAGGGTCCTCGAACTTGAGGACTCACCAAAGCTTGTCTTTGAAGAATCTCACTAGCCTCATGGAGGATGATCAAGAGGAGCTCCCTCCGTACATAGTGATATCATGTAAGCATAAAGTATGCATTAGTACGTTTGAATGTACTAAGTATATAGGATGTAAAGCAACAAGACACAAGTCAATATAGTCAAAATGCATAGTAATAGAAAATAGATAAGCATAATCTCAATATGGCATACAAGATCAATGCTTGAAGTAAAACATGTTTATGAATCATTCAACTTGCATAGAACATGACACATATATGGGAAGAGACCTCAACCGACAAAGAAAAAGACCAAGTGAGCTACAACTTGGAATCCCGATGATTACCCCTCATCGATAAAGAGGTGGTCTACTTAACATGGTAAACCATACTTTACCTTATGGGAACATGACCCATTTTGTATGAAGTAACCCTCCTAATGGGAACATGACCCATTTCGGAAAGGATTTCATTAACTAAATGGATCCACTAGTAAACCAAGGGTAAATTATACTCCTATGTTGGCATATAGTTTGAGGCAAGGAATATGAACCATGAAGATGGTCCATGTCATATACAATCCATCTGTGCGAAGCCTAATCCCATGGAATAATTAAAATAATCACACTTTAGAAATTTCCAAGAAACATGGAAACATGATATGAGTAGCTCTAATACATATTTGACCTCTAATAGTGAGTCTAACTTTAAAATAAAAGAATAGATCATCATCAAACATTACCCTAGCATTAACATCAAAGGCCCACAAGAGGTAAAATTTTTGAAAAATGGCCTAATCTTACATTTACAACATCTTAGACATTTTCATGAATTTAATACATTTTATGAAAGATCAAAATCATCATAAAGTCATATGACTCATAAATCATGTAATAGATCAGCAATAACTCTAAGAATCCTTGTCAAGACATTCTATCAAATACTTGGTGGGTGTATAATGCTTGTTCAAAATCATGCAATTCAAGAGTGTAATAATATGACAAAACTCAATGCAAATCAACCCACCAACATATAGTAAAATCCTCATATAGAATACCTTGAAATTCATCATTAAATCTCATAATAAATTATAGTTTCATAGCTCAAAATAAGCATCATCTCAATAGACAAAACCTATTTATAGTACAAGCTTGAAATAGATAGTCATATTCAATAAGTCAACATTTCATATAACCCCAACATAATTTGTACTCATAATCCATTATAGGAGATACTTATAGATAATACAACTTGACAATATGTAATTTTCATAAAAAGAAAGATTGGGCTCATGGAGTGAAAGGACCTAATGGATGAAACCCACATAGCTAAATTTTGAGATTCCTTGAAGTAGATTTGAAGGAGACTTGAAGCTTGAATAGAGTTCTTGAGATCAGGAATTAAGCTTGAGACACTTGATTTTAGATGAAATATTCGGTAAGTCTTGGAAATATTTTGAGAGGGTCTTGAGTGATATAGAGTTGAAAATGGCTAGGTATAGGTGTTTTTATGCATAAGTGGGCATGGGGCTATGACCCCAAAGCCCTTTGACCGAAATGGAAAACTAAGGAAAAAGTTAAACTTCTCCGCGTCTGATCTACTATATGGACCCATTGCAAAGGACAAATTCACACTGATCTATGCCCAGTCCACATCACGGTCTAGTCGTGGATGCGCACTAAAGTAAGAAAATTTTGCGAAAATTATTTTTCACTACCGGTCCTCTAAAATTGGGGTTATACCCATCTCACACTTAATTTTGCCCCTTGATCAAGAATATGAAGTTGGATTTTTGATGTCACGCATAGATTTTGAGATATATAAAAATTATGATTATGGAAATTTTCAAAGCACATTTTTGGGGCTTTTTGGAGTGTTTAAATCAAGGTATCAATGAATAAGAAAAGAGATTAATTAACAGGATTCGATTGATGTTTCTCGTCTAATCAATCGAACTGGGCCAAAGGGAGGTTGTATTGGGACAATAGGTAAGGGTTAATAATGTCACAGGACGAGGATAGACCAAATCACGTAGTGATTCACCTCTCGCCTGGGACAAAGGGTTTAGTGAACTTGACTTACCATTCTGTATGTTATACATTAGAAAAGAATTTGGTTATCCGGTAATACTGAGTTAGGGAATCATGGGGAATACAATACCCTAGTTTCTCTTCAGGGAATCATGGGGAATTCAATACCCTAGTTTCTCTTCATATTGATTTAACCCTTGTCTTAGCTTAGAATTACTTTTACTAAGTATTATAAGCCCCCACCCCTTTGTGAGAGAAGTTAGTTAATAAACCTGAATTGCAATTGAATTTCCTCTAAGTTTATCGTATTCCCTTGGGTTTGACCCTGACCTTGGTTAGGTTCTATATCTTGGAACTGATTGTTTTAGCCTCAAAAAGGAGGTGTAGCTTTGATGGCATCAAGATTTTGGTGTTGTTGCTGGGGAATATGGCTAGACTTGTCTATTTCAAGTATTTCGAGAATTAATCCTTATTTCCCTCATTTTATGTTTTTTGTTGTTTTTGTTTTCTTTCGGGATATAAGGGTAGTATATCCCAACATGCAAAGTCAAGGCATACCCTTGACTTCGTTTGACCCATAGATCCAAAGAAGACTTTGAAGAATGGCCCAAGATAATGCAAACAACACGACAAATGCAACTCTCAATAGGAATGAGAATGAAAATGCAAACAATGAGAACCCACCTCCGCTTAAAGATATTGCTCCACAGCCACAGGACTTTAATGCCTAAGCTTATCAGTGGAATCAATATCGACTAAACCCTATAGCTATGGAGATAACTGGAGCTATTGTGTTGCCACCACTACCAGCTGACATAAAGTTCATGGTTTTGAGAAGGTTGCTTCAGATGTTGTATAATTGTGGATTTTTCACGGGCCCACCATAAGAGGATCCATATAGTCATCTATATATATTGCAGTTTTTTGCAAGAGTGTGATAGGAACACAAAATTTGTCTATGGATGTTGTGGGACTTTGTGTCCTCCTATTACCTCGGATAGGAGTACTATGGCTATTCGAGCTCCCGCAGAGTTTGATCACCAGTTGAGATGAGTTGCAGAAGGCCTTTTATAGAGAGATACTTCCCAAGATCGAAAATGCTCAAATTGAAAGATTAGATCAACAACTTTGAGCAACTTTCTGGTGACTCGATCAAGTCTACATAGGAGCAGTTCAATAAGTGCTTAAAAAGTGTCGCAGACCACAAAATTATTGATGATGCCTTGGTGGAGATCTTCTATTGTACCCTGGGTGAAAATAGTGAAGCCTATGTTGATACCATTATGGGGGCATGTTCTTAGATCAACCATTTGCAAGGATCACTGAAAGGATGAAAAGGGTGGTCAAGACCAATCGTGATAAGGGCAAAGAGACAAAGTATCTACCAAAAGTTTGTGCGCTATCAGTACTAGTTTTGAGCAAGCTATAATAAAAGAAGAGATTATGCAAAAGCTTGCTCAAATCCGTACAGGTATGGTGGTGATGATGAAGCATAATCAGGAATGAGTCACTGTAGTTATCTATCAACCTCCGTGAGCATCCATGTATGATGAGCCCTACTATGAGGAGTATACTTGCTTCATTGTTGATTAGAAAGGGGTTTTCGGACCAATGCCCAAGGGTCCAACCATGACAATTAGCACTAAGGGCAAGGTTGAAATTATAATCGATATAGAGACTTCAAAGACAATTGTAGAGGTTACTATGAAAAGATTTGGGGCCAAGAAAGAGATGCAGATTGGGGCGGCAGAAATGGTAAAAAATGTCCTTATGTGCCACCACACAACTGCTACATCAGTGGTAGTAGTTCTAGTGTTGAGGAGATGTTTGATTGCCTATTGAAGAAAGCTGAGACACAAGTTGAGATTCTGAGAGCAATGAAATCTGACATCTCCAGCATAAATCATAAAATTGATTCTAATTTGATAACTATTAAACAGCTTAAGCAACAATTTATTCAAGTGTTAACTCATCTAAACCAGTATCAGAAAGGTACACTTCTTAGCAACACAATTCATAACCAAAGAATGAAAGGCAGTGCATGGCGATTATTACTCAAAGTGGCAAGAGTACCATTGATCCTCCCATGCCATTAGATGAGGATGATGTTCGAAAGAAGATAGTTGAGGTCAAGGATGTGGATCCGGAGATGATCATGGCAAGCATGGGGTGAGTGATGTTGCAGAGGTGTCATAGTAGCTGAAGCCCATTCCTAGGCCTCCTCCTCTCTTCCCTCAAAGAATTAAAACAAAGGGGGAGGGCAAGTTCAAGAAATTTCTCTCCATGTTGGAACAACTCTCCATCAATATCTCTCTTATTGAGAAATTAGAGAAGATGCAGGGGTATGCAAGGTACATGAAGGATCTGGTTACGAAAAATCATACTATGAGTTAGAAGCTCTTCCAAGAGCTTCAACATTATAGTGAAATTATTACGAGGTTCTTGGTTCAAAAGGGAAAAGATTCCAACACTTTTACCGTACCTTACACCATTGGAGATGTGGAGTTCACAAGGGCATTATATCATTACTGTACTAGCATAAATCTAATACCCCTTACGGTCTTCAAAAAGCTAGGACTAGGAGCCCCTACTCCAACAAGCATGAGATTGTTGATGGCTGACTGCACGGTGAAGAAGCCTATGGGGATACTTTATGATATGCTTGTTAAAGTTGAGAAATTCATTTTCCCTGCATACTTTGTGATCCTGGACTACGAGGTTAACTTTGAAGTCCCTATCATCTTGGGGAGGCCCTTATTAGCTACTGGTTGCACCTTGATGGACATGGAGAGGGGCCAACTCAAGTTTAGGTTAGGAAAGATGAGGTCATGTTCGACATTTGCCAACATGCAATGAAAGGGGATGATTTGAGGTGGTCTATATTATTGAGAGTGTTGATGATACTGAGCTAGAAGTACCACTTGAGGTGAGACAAGGTGTCAACACTCTGGAAGCTGTGCTGATGAACTTTGATAGTGATGGCATCCCAAACTATGAGGAGATAGTGAATACATTGTGGGTATCCCTATGCCACTAGGCACCAAACTGAGTTAGAGTTGGACTTATAGAATCGAGAGTTACCACCTACCAAGCTATCCATAAAAGAACTATCGGTGCTAGAATTGAAGGCTCTTCCAGTAAATTTAAGATATGCATTTTTAGGTGCCAACAACACTTTTCCAGTTATAGTTGTTGCGGACATGAATGATGAACAAGTGAATGCCCTTGTCATGGTGCTTAAATAGTTCAAGAAGGCCATTGCATGGACGATTGCAAATATCATTGGTATCTCTCTCAGGATATATACACATAAAATCCAGTTGCTCAAGGACTACAAGAGGACCAAAGGCATCTCAATCCCCCTAAAGCAAGAGGTCTGCACAAAAAAATCATTAAGTGTTTGGATACAGGAGTGATTTATTCGATCGATGATAGTGAATGGGTGATCCTTATTCAGTGTGTTCCAATGAAAGGAGGTATCACTGTGGTCCTAAATGCTAATAACAAGTTGATTCCTATGTATCCAGTCACTGGATAGAGAGTGTGCATGGACTATAGGAAGCTCAATGGGTTGATAGAAAAAGATCACTTTCCTATGTTGTTCATGGATCAAATGCTAGACCGATAAGTTGGA
This sequence comes from Solanum clarkiae, assembly GCA_011800125.2. Taxonomy (NCBI): domain Eukaryota; kingdom Viridiplantae; phylum Streptophyta; class Magnoliopsida; order Solanales; family Solanaceae; genus Solanum; species Solanum clarkiae. The sequence goes on along the minus strand of JAABOM020013537.1, from coordinate 2,179 downwards.
AAGGGATAGTATTGCTTTCTGGATGATTATTTAGGCTACAACTAGATCACTATTGCTCTAGAAGATCAGGAGAATATGGCATTCACATGCCCTTATGGCACCTTTGCATTCAATAGGATGTCATTCAGGTTGTGCAATGCTTCAGCAACATTCCAAAGATGCATGATATATATCTTCTCAAACAAGGTAGATGACACTATTAAAGTCTTCGTGGACGTCTTTAGTGCTGTTGGGGACTCATTTGAGGGGTACTTGAAGCACTTGCATGTTGTTCTAAGAAGGTGTGAGGATGCCACTGGTGCTGAATTGGGAAAAGTGTCACGTCATGGTGAAGGAGGCATTATGGTTGGGCATAGAATCTCCATCAAGGGAATCGAGGTTCATAGAGCTAAAGTGGAAGTGGTTGAGAAGCTTTCCCTACCCATCTTAGTGAAGGGTGTGAGGAGCTTCCAAGGGCATGTAGGGTTCTACCGGCATTTCATAGAGACTTCTCTAAAATTGCACATCTATTGTACAAATTTCTTGAGAAGGATGCTAAATTTGAGTTTCAAGATGTATGCGTGAAAGCCTTTGAATGATTGAAGCAGAAACTGATTTCAGCCCAAATCATTGTAGCTCCAAACTGGTCAAAGCCTTTTGAAATCATGTGTGATGCAAGCGGAGTTGTGCTAGGTATAGTATTGGGACGGCACCAAGAGAAGATATTACATCCTATATACTACGCTAGCAAAGCCCTAAGTATAGCCCATAAGAACTACACTATCATCTGAACAGGAGTTACTTGTAGTGGTCTTTGCGTTCGACAAATTCAAGTAATATCTATTAGGGACCAAAGTTGTGGTTTACACAGACCACTCAGCACTATGGACATGATAGCAAAGAAATATGCAAAACCAAGGTTGATGAGATAGGTACTTCTTCGAGAATTTGATTTCGACGTCACCAATAGAAAAAGGACCAAAAATCAGGTTGCAGATCATCTTTCCAGGTTAGAAGATGGGGCCATGGCAAAGTTTGATGATGGATTGGAGATCGAGGACTTATTCCTAGATGAGAGGGAGTCAGCAGCCTCCTATGATTTAATATCATGGTTTGCAAACTATGCAAACTACTTGGTTAGTGATATTGTGACACCTGACCTAAATACCCACCAACACTGCAAGTGCATGTCTGATGTGAGAAAATTCTTTTGGGATGATCTACACTTGTTTTATGTATGTGCAGATGGGATTATTCATTGTTGTGTTCCTAAGGTCAAAATGATAAGTATCCTCGAGGCATGTCATTCGTCGCTGGTAGATAGGCATCATAGTGGAGTCCGGACAACACATAAGATCTTATAGTATGGTTACTATTGGCCTACAATCCACTAGGATGCTCACGACTATGCCAAAGCATGTGATAAGTGCCAGAGAATGTGGTGTTTCCGGTAAGCATGAGCTCCCTCTAAACACCATTATGGTGATTGAGCTATTTGATGTGTGGGGAAATAAACTAAATGGGTCCCTTTATTAGCTCGCATGGAAACAAATACATCTTGGTCATTGTGGATTATGTATCGAAATTGGTGGAGGCAGTTGCTGTGGAACGACCCCAAAAAGTGCCCAAAAGTATGCCTCGAAAATGCCCATAATCATAATTTCCATATATCTCAAATTTTGTACATGATATCAAAAATCCAACTTCATATTCCTGTTCAGGAGAAAACATTGAGTGTGGAATGGGTATAACTGGAATTTTAGAGGACCCGTAGTGAAAAATGAATATTGCCAATTTCACAATTCCAGTAGCAGTCTGCGACTGCTCCGCGATGCGAACCTGTCGCGGAGCAGTGTATTTTGATGCCAATTTTTCAAATTTCAGTCCAAGGATTCGGGGTCTTCAGCATAAGCCTCTTGTAACACCCCACACCTTACCATACTTATACTATACAAATGAAATATGACATGATTTGGTTAAACTAGCACCAGTTTTCAAAAGTGTTTAAATCTCGCATTAATGGGCTATACGTGTGTCTAGCGCTTAAGAGGGTCGAGTATATACATGTTTTGTGTTGAAATGATAAGATTACGTACTTAAAATGAAGTGAGAGAATTGAGGTACTTGTAGGACTTAGAAGCAAGGAGGTGAGTCAGCTACTTGCTTAGCTCGAAATTGTTAACTAAACGGAGACGAGACC
>JAABOM020013516.1:0-19262 GCA_011800125.2 Solanum clarkiae | reverse complement strand
TAAGTCTCAAACATTTGGAACAAAGGAAAAATTCTTTCATTTTGGTGGGTTATTTTAGGCAAAAAATGGACTAAATGAAAGAATAAGGGCCTAAGATCTCTTCCTAATCCATACGATCTCTAGTATAACTCAAAGTAACAGGGCAAGTTCTGAATCAGTACACAATTCATGAACACAGCAAAATTAGCTCACATGCACATGGCATTGTATACATACTGAAACAACCCAAAAAATGCCCGAAAATGTGCCTCAAAAGTGCCTGGAATTTTAAATTCCGTATATCTAAAAATTTGTTTGTTATTTCAAAAATATAACTTTATATTCTTGTCCAGGGGGCCAAAATTAGAGGAAAGGGGTCTAACCATGATTTTAGAGAAACCATAGCAAAAGTCAAAATCCCATGGTGCAATTACCAGTGAGGTTTCCACGTCGCGGGTTGGGACCGTATTTTTAGTTCGGTCCAAGACTTTTAAGTCTTGGGCCTAAGTTTTTCCAAATGTGTTTTTTTTTACCTATACTTAGCCATATTTCACCCTCATATCAACCTAAACATTCCCCAATACCCACTCAAACACTTAGCCATATTTTTCACTGCTAAATTCAAGTCTCAAAACCTCTTCCGGATCTAAGGATTTCTTTCAAGCTTCAGGTCTCCATTTTCAATCTTCATCAAGAGCTTCTCCAAAGCCAAGGTATGTTGGTTTTAGCCATTGGGTCCTTCCACCCATAGTGCCCTAACCTCCTTTTTACTCAATTTGCATGATTTAAAGTTGATTTTACAAATGGGTTTACTAGTATGAACATGTCTATGAACTATGTCAAAGCTATGTAAAGTTGTGACTGTTTTGCTATGTTTTGAGCAATAAATCTTGGATCTATTGTAAGATTTGATGAGGAGTTTTGATGTATATTGCATGAGGGTGTTGCAAGGTGTTGATTGCGGTTTTACAATGGGTTTACTTGCATGATTTCATCTCTATATTGCATGGTTTTATACTAGCATTACATACCTGCCAGTGTTTGATGAAATGTCCCGTTATGGTTTCTTGAGAAATTGAAGGTCCAAAGCTTAAAATATGATATGAATGATTATATGATGAATAAATGAGCTTGTACATATGATTATTTTACATAAAGTGTTGCATTAGACCATGCCCGATTCGTGTAGACTAAGAGCCCAGGTAACCTAGTTGAGGGGTTAGTATTTCAAACACCAGGGTGGTAGGTGATATTGTCACTAATCTAGATGTGGGGTTTGTACCTCACACACCAGGGTGATAAGTGAAATTATCACTAACCTAGATGAGGAGTTTGTACCTCACACACTAGGGTGATGGGTGATATCATCATTAACCTACCAAGGGGTTTGTCCTTTGGAAATCTAGCTTGGTCTCTTCTACACATATGATATCCTATATGAGCATTGATCATACATGCCATATTTTATATGTTGTCTATTGCCTATTATTATGCATTTTGATTATAATGCGTATCTCTTGTTGCATTGCATTCTACGTACTTAGTATATTCAAATGTACTAACACATACTCTTGCCTACATGATATCACCAAGTAGTAATCGGAGCCCAAGTTGATCATCCTCCTCTTCCACGTAACTAGTTGGTGAATCCTCCACTTTGGGGACCTTATTCTATGTTTGCCTTATTATGTATTGAGGCACTCTTCTTCATGTTCTATTTTGACTATCAGGCCAAGCCCGATTGCTTTATCTTAGCCCCTGCTCTTATCTATGTAGTAGAGTTTTTTGTTGGACATGTTATATATCTATGATATGAGCTTTTACTCTTTGTCTCTTGATTATGATGTTATGAAAGCTTTCCCCTTAGTCTCTTTGCCCCTATTCTTACTCTTTTATGTCTTTTATATGCTTCCGCGACCAATGATGTGTAATGACAAGTTAAGAGGCTCGTTTGGGGTTCCTTGGGGTTCCCCATTTCCCGTGTCACATCTAGGCTCTAGACTTGGGTCATAAAACATAACCAGCATAGACTCACAAATCATGCTTCAACCATCAACTTGCCTTCACTTAGTCAAAACAAGCATTGTCAAACCTTTCAAACATACATGATCACAATATAACCACTCATCAACAAAAAATTTCAAGGGTACCAATTTGTTTTTCAAAATTTTTTTATAAATCATCAAAACAATGCACATGCCAAGAGTTTAATCACCATATACCACAAAAATTATCTATAACATCTAAAACGTGCCAGTTCAACATGAAAATAAAAATCCACGAGGCAAAAGAACATAGGCAAGAAAACCTCGGGATATCAAAACTAGGATAGTTAGGCTACTCAGACTTCACCTTAGTCCATAAATACCCACAACCCCTCAAAAAACATGTACTTTTTCCACAATGTACAATAACAAAAACAAAATAAGTATATAAGGTCATACCTTGGGTTACCTCTCAAGTAGCACCTGGTTTATTGTCGTGGCATAACATGGATGGTGTGCTTCTTTATATCTCTTCAAGGTCCAACTATTACACTGTCTTGATCTCCTCCATGTCTCCCACGTAAAGTTTGTCTCTTTAACCATTTACTTTGAAAGTTCCTCCATCTCGTTTCTCCAATTTAATGGCACCATGACTAAAGACATACGCTATTTGGAAGGGCCCTATCCATCTACATTTGAGCTTTCTAGAGAAGAACTTCAATCTGGAATTATAAAGCAACACCAAGTTCCCTAGGGAAAATTGACAACATTCAATCCGACGATAGTGTTGAAATTTCATTCGTTGGTTATATAATGCCGAGCTCTCATATGCCCTTAACCGAAATTCATCAAGCTTATTAAGTTGAGTCAACCTAGATTGTGCAATGTCATACCAATCAAGATTCAAGTTCTTTAAGGCCTATATTACCTTATGTTCAAGTTCCACTGGCAAATGACATGCCTTCCTAAAGAAAAGTTTGTAGGGCGACATGCAAATAGGAGTTTTGAATGCAGTTCAGTATGCCCATAATGCATCATCAAGCTTCCTTGACCAATTTGTTCGATTTGCATTAACCATTTTGGCTAAAATTTGCTTGATTTCCCTATTGGATACCTCTACCTAACAACTTGTTTGAGGGTGACAGGGTGTTGCCACCCTGTGTTTTACCCCATACTTTTCAAGGAGTGCTTTTAAAGAGCCTGTTGAAAAAGTGAGAACCTACATCGCTAATGATAGCCCGAGGAGTGGCAAATCTAGAGAAGATGTTCTTTTTTAGGAATGATGTGACACTTTTACCTTCATTGGTAGGTAGATCGACAGCCTCCACCCAGTTGGAGACACAATCCATAGATACCAAGATATACTTGTTCCAATGCGAGCCAATGAATGGTCCCATGAAATCTATCCCCTAAACATCAAACAACTCAATCACCAAAATAAGATTTAGAGGGAGCTTATGTTTGCGTGTGACTCCACCTTCTCTTTGGCACCTATCACAAGCTTTGGCATAATCGTGAGCATCTTGGTGGATTGTGGGCTAATAATACCCATATTGAAAAATCTTATGTGCTGTTCGAATCCCATTATGTTGCCACCCACAAGTGATGAGTGAAAAGCTTCAAGTATGCTCATCATCTCCACCTCAGCGATACAGTGATGAATAATCCCATCAGCACACACACAGAATAAGTATGGGTCATCCCAAAAGAACTTCCTCACATCATGCATAAATTTTCGTCTTTGATGCATGCTCAAGTTAGGAGGTAGAATTTCACTCACTAGATAATTTGCATAATCTGCGAACCAGGGTATAAAATCGTATGACGTTACCAACACTCTTTCATTAGGAAAGGAGTCATTAATCTCAAGACCATGATCAAACTACATCATTGCCCCATCCTCCAATCTAGATAGGTGATCAACAACTTGATCCTCTGACCCTTTTCTGTCAATAACATCGAAGTTGAACTCTTGTGGAAGAAGAACCTGTCTTATCAATCTTGTCTTTGCATCCTTTTTTCCATCAAATACTTAAGTGTTGAGTGGTCAGTGTACACTATCACTTTGGCTCCCAATAAATATGAGCGGAACTTTTTGCGAAGACTAATGTAAGCAACTCTTGCTCTGTGACAGTGTAATTCTTTTGAGCTGTGTTCAGGGCTTTTCTAGCATAGTATATAGGATGTAAGACTTTATCTTTGCATTGTCCCAAAACCACACCTAATGCAACCCTGCTGGCATCAGACCTTATTTCAAATGGCCTGGACTGTTCAAGAGCTACAATAATTAGTGCTAAGACTAGCCTCTTTTGCAATTCTTCAAAGGCATGCATGCATTATCAAACACAAACTTGGCATCCTTCTCCAACAATTTGCATAATGGGTATGAAATTTTGGAGAAGTCTTTTATCAACCATCTATAAAACCCTGCATTCCCTAAGAAACTTCTAACACCCTTTACTGAGATAGGTGGTGGAAGCTTCTCAATTACCTCAATCTTAGCTTTGTCGACCTCAATGCCCTTACTAGAGATTCTATGTCCCAACACAATACCTTCTATAAACATAAAGTGGCATTTCTCCTAATTTTAGTACCAAGTGACTTTCCACACATCTTTGCAAAACATCATTCAAGTTTGCCAAGCAATCCTCAAATGAGTGTCCAACCATACTGAAGTCATCCATGAATACCTCAATAGTGCTTTCCACCATATCCGAGAAAATAGACATCATGAACCTTTGAAATGTAGCTAGGAAATTAAATAATCCAAATGGCATCCTTTTAAATACGAATGTACCATATGGGCATGTGAAAGTGGTTTTCTCCTGATCTTCTGGAGCAATGATGATTGGATTATAGCGAGAGTACCAATCAAGGAAACAGTACCATCTTTTTTCTGCAAGTCTATCGAGCATCTGATCCATCAACGGCATAGGAAAATGATCCTTCTTTGTTCAGGAATTGATCTTTCTGTAGACTATACAAACCCTCTATCCGGTGACTGGCCTCATAGGAATTAATTCATTTTTAGCATTGGGTACTACGATACCCCCTTTTCGAAACACACTGTACTGGACTCACCCATTCACTGTCAGCAATTGCGTAGATGACTCCTGCATCTAACTACTTGATGATTTCTTTGCGAAACACCTCTTGCATAGGAGGGTTCAGACACCTTTGATTCTCGATGCTAGGCTTGTAGTCTTTAACTAACTGGATTTTGTGAGTGCATATCCTCCGAGGAATACCAATGATATCTGCAATAGTCCACTCAATAGCCCTTTTAAATTGCTTAAGTACTATCACAAGAGCATCTGCTTGCCCTTCACACAAGTTCGCGGCTATGATGACCGCTAATGTATTGTTCTCTCCTAAGAATGCATACTTCAAATGCGATGGAAGTGCTTTCAATACCTCTAGAGGGTTTTGTGGGTGGCATCGCCCGATTCTTCAAATCTAACTCTAGCTTGGTCTGACATCTAGGGCCAAAACACAACCCAAAAGCGTTCACTATCTCGTCATAATCTAGGACACTATCACCATCAAAGTTCATTGAGACTGCCTCCAAAGTGTTAACTCCTAGTCATAGCTCAACAAGTACTTCTGACTCAACATCATCATCAACAGTCTCAGTCATTAAAACTACCCTCAGATCACAGTTCTTCCTTTCTTGTTGACAAACATAAAACACGACCTCTTCTTCCCCAAGTCTTAATGTGAGTAGGCCTTTCTCCATATCAACTAGCGCATGACATGTAGCTAAGAAAGGCCTCCCAAAAATAATAGGAACTGCAAAATCAACCTCACAGTCAAGTATAACAAAATCTATAAGAAATATAAATTTGTCTACCTTTATCAATACATTATAAAGTACTCCCACAGGTTTCTTGACAGTTCTATCTACCAATAGTAACTGCATTTTTGTAGGAGTAGGAGTTCCCAAGTCGAGTTTCTTGAAGATGGCAAGCGATATCAAGTTGATGTTAGCACCCAAATCACAAAGTGCTTTAGCAAATTTTACCTCTTCGATAGTGCATGGTATAACGAAAGCACCTGGGTCATCACACTTTTGGACTAATGACTTGGTGGTGATAGCACTACAATATTGAAGATCATGGGAAAGAGCTTGACTTACCGTCCTCTTTATTACCAGTTCCTTCATGTACTTGCATAACCCGGCATCTTCTCTAAGGCTTCAATCAAAGGGATGTTCTCCGATAGTTTCTTAAGAATTGATAGGAAGTGTCGGGCTTGCTTTCCACTTTCCTCTTCTTGATTTTTTGAGGAAAAGGGGGAGGAAGTCTTGGGAAGGTCGTATACTTCCTCGGTTGTTCACCCTCTTTAACTATCCCATTCATCATATCCTTACCTCTCTCAGCTACACCCCTCCTCATTCTTTCTTTCTCATGCACATTTTCTACTTCGGCCGGCATGGAAGGGTCAATAGTACTTTTACCTTCCCTAGTTGTAATTTCCATACAATGTCCCTTATTCTTAGGGTTTTGGACTATGTTGCTCAACAAAGTACTCTTTTGGCATTGATTCAATTGAAGGGACACTTGACCAAATTATTATTCGACTTGCTTGATGGCTACCGAATGGATTCGATCTTTTGGTTGATACTTGAGATATCCAATTTCATTCCCTTCAAAGTCTCATCTTAGTTCTCCATTTTCTTCAACAATTTGTCAAACATTTCCTCGATCCTTGAATTGCTAGAACCAGCTTCATGATTATGAGGAGGCACATAAGAACCATTTCCATACCCATCTCTTTGGCTCCACTTGGCTTCTGGTACCCTATCTCTCTCAAAATAACCATCACGGTTATCTCTATATATGCACCCTCTCGGTGGTAGTTTTGATCTTGATTTTCAAAACCATGGCGCCAATTGTCCGAATTGGACCCTTGGGTATTGTTCCGAAAACCAACCACTTGATCTCTAACAAAAAAAGCATCTTTATCATAATATGACTCACCATGGATGGCACTCTTGGAGGTTGCTGGATGATCGCATGAACAGTTTCTTGAGTTTGCTTCACCACTAAGTCCATGCTAGTCCAAAGTTGAGCAAGTTGTTGCATGATCTCATCGTTGATTTGTGCTTGGTCCAAACTAACACTCACTGCACAAGAGCGCCTTGTAGAAGCTCTCTCCCTTTGGCCCCATGCTCTATTGGTCTTCAATACGTGCTCCATCCTTTCTGCTATCCTTATGAACGGTTGATCTAAGAACATGCCTCGCATGATTGTATCGGTACACGCTTGACTATTCTCATCAAGATCCCGATAGAAAATTTCCACTAACGCATCATCCACAATATTATAGTCTGGAACCAATCTCAAACATTTGGTCCTTAAGTTTGAGCTTTTTGGACCTTGGAAAGTATCGCTCTAAGAAGGCTCTTTGCAATTCTGCCAACTAGTGATTGAGCTCTGTGGGAGTTCTAACAACCATATTGCTGCATTACTGGCAAGAGATAGAGGGAACACACATAACCCAATAACATCCGTAGAAAGATTCTGTGTACCCATCACACTTTTATAAACAAATACAACATTATAAAGATGATTGTGAGGATCCTCAATATGTAACCCTGCAAACAAACCACGGTTCAGAAACTTAGTGTCTATCAGTAGTGGTGGCAACACTATAGCACATGTGATGTCCATGGCCATAGGATTCAATCGATATCGATTCCAACCATATGCATTCTCATTGAAATCCTTATGGTGTGGTCTATTTTCTCTTGGTGGTGGATTCTCCTCTCTACCCACATCATCATCGGGTTCATCTATAGCTTCATCAACTGTAATATCCACGTTTGCTTGGGCCATTGTCCTTGTAACATGTTGGATCTCAAGATTAATTGGAGCTAAGGGTCCACCTTGGCTCCTTGTGTTGGGAATACACCTAGTATACACTTCAAAAGAGACTAAACAACAAAAACAAAAAAAAAAGAAAAGTAAAATACAAGAGAATAAAGCAATCAACACTTGAATTAACTACTAGTAAAATCAAGTCAAAACCTCAATGTATTCCCCCAACAATAGTGCCATTATTTTTTGTCACGCTCAAATAGTACCTCTCGCTTTGAGGATAAAGTGATTGTTGCCGAATATAATAAAAATCCCAAGGGAATACGGGGTTTTGCCGCATTAATTCACCATCAATCATTTCAAGCATCAAATAACTCTATTCTCAATAAAAAGGGGGATTTGTAGTGATTGGTAATAACTAAAACTATACTAATAAAGCGTAGAGACAACCAAATTGGAGAGCAACTTGGGAAATTGTGTTCCCCATGATTCACTAACTTAAACACCCCGGATAACACAACTTAAATTAGGACATTGCATGCAGGACAGTAACTTAGGTTCTTCCAACCCTTGGGCAAAGTTAAAGGTCGAATTTCACTATGGTTCTTAGCGGGCTACCATAGTGTGCCAAACTAACCCTTACCTATTGTCCCAATTAACCTCTCCTTAGCTGAGTATGCTTTATTAGATGAGAACACATTGATCGAATTTTGTCACCTATTTCCTTTTCCTATTCATCGCTACCTTGATCGAGATCATGACACTAGGCAGGGTTTAATGTTGGCCACCATTAAGCAATAAGTAAAATGAAAAAAATGGACAATTCATGCAAATACCCAATTCAAGAAGTGCTAATAATTCAGTTTTTCTAAGTTAGCTACTCATGGTTCCCACAACCCCAAGTTGTGGGGGTTTAGCTACTCATAACTTGGGCAAGAAAAGATACAATGAATGAAACATAGTTGAGAAATTAGCCAAGTAGAATGAAGAAAAATAAAACCACATTTGAATTTGGATTCACAAGCTTGAATGATAAAATTAAAATTCCAATCTCCCAATTTGAGTCTCAAAGTGAAAACCTAATTTTCTACTCTAAAACCCTACAATAATCTAAGTATTGTATCACGAAGTACGGAAAATTCCTCAAAAACTGTAGAAAACCCCTTCTAAAACCCTAACATATACTATTTAATAAAGCTCCTTAAAATAATTAGAAAATATGGTCTGCGGCTGCTATGGCTCATAGGGTGACCTATGAGCCGTAATCGGGCTTTCATGGTCAGCACTTGGCATTTTTGACTTCACTGCTATGATGCACCTCTACAAATCATAGTCTGGTATACGACTCGTAGTGCCTTCTCATAGTCCACCCTTGCATTTCTTAGTCCAATTTTAATCAACACTACTAATCGCTATGAGGCCCCCTTCTACAAGTCGTAGTGAGGATTACGACCCCATACCTTGAGCTCGTAGGCTGAACTTCAAATTCTCAAATTTTAGTTTTGGAAACTGTTAATTGCTATGATCATCCCCTAAGCCTCATAGCTTGGGCTGCAACTCGTAGTGGGTCTCGTAGTTCTTCAAAAATCAGCAATGTCATGACCCAAGTCTAGGGCTTAGATGTGACATGGAACATGGGGAACCCGAAGGGACCCCAAGCAAGCCTCTTAACATATCATTATACATCCTTGGTCGCGGAAGCAAGAAAACAACAACAAGAGATAGTAAATAGGGAAACTCGGGCCTAAAGAAGAACTTTCATATCATAAACAACAAGAGTTAAGAGAGAGTAAAAACTCATAGCATAATACATAATATGTTCAACAACACCTCTACTACATAGATAAGAGCAGGGGCCAAGGAAAGCAATCGGGCTCACCCTCATAGTCAATACATACACAAAACAAAGATAGTCTTAGAACATAGCATGAGATCATAAACATCATCCCCGGAATGGAGGACTCATCAAGAAGCTTGGGAGAAATTGTACTGGCCACATGAAGGAGGATGCTCAAGAGGGGCTCCGGTTCCTACATGGTGACATCATGTAGGCATAGCTTATGCATTAGTATGTTTGAATGTACTAAGTATATAGGATGTAATGCAACATGAGATAGCACCATAAACAAAATGCATAACGTAGAAAATGAATAAGCTTACAGCAATATGGAATGTATGAATGCGTTTGATGTAAAATCATGCTTATATAGAACATATTACATGTGTAAGGAGTGACCATTATAGTGGTATCCAAGGCCTACCACCTCCATTGAGAGGCTAATGAGGCACAAACCCCTCAACTGGTTGGTGAGGTACAAACCCCCCAACATGGTTAATGAGGTACGAATCCCACAACATTTTTATCAAGGTACAAACCCCTCGACATGGTTACACGAGTCTGCCACCTCCCGAGCGAGGCGATCGAGGTACAAACCCCTCAACATATACCTGGGCCTACAACCTCCCGAGTGAGGCTTGGTCGATTCCCAATACTATATAGATATTAACATATACACATGTTTCTTTCATCATCATAAAGTCATTCAACTCATAAGACATGCGTTGGACCTTCAATTCCTCAAGAAATCATAACCGGATATTTTGTCAAACACTTGGCAAGTGTGTAGTGCTAGTGTAAAACCATACAATTCAAGAGTGGAATCATGCTAGAAAATTTAGTGTAAAACCATCAATAGATACTTAGTAACACCCTCAAACAATATACATCAAAATTCTTCATCAAATCTCACAATAGATCTTAGATTCATAGCTCAAAACATGCTAAAACGATCACAATTTCATGAACCCCCATATAGTATGCAGTGAAATCATATTATGAAAGACTCATGAGTAAATTAACTTTAAATTATGCAAATTTAGGTAAAAGGAAGCTTGGGCATCATGGGTGAAAGGAACCCATGAAAGAAACCCGCATACCTTAGCTTTGGAGAATTTCTTGAAGAAGATTTCAAATGGAGACTTGAAGCTTGAGTGAAATCCTTAAGAGGCGGATGAGTTTTGGGACTTGAATTTAGGGTGAAATATTTGTCTAAGTGTTTGAATGAGTATTTGGGAATGTCTTGTGTCATTTGAGGGTGAACCATGGCTAAGTATATGTATTTTCACGCATGGAAACACTTAAGCTCAATACCCTAAAGTCTTGGACCGAACAAGAAAAACAGCACACAAAATGAACTGAGGCACGCCCTTGGCGCGTCATGCCTTGGGCGCAAAAACCTCACTGGAAAGTGAATTTTGGGAAAATGAAATTGCGATTTGTTTACTCTAAAATCAGGGTTAGACCTATTTTCCACTCAATTTGACCTCCTGAAAAAGAATATGATGTCAAATTTTCAATATCACCCACGAATTTTGAGATATATGGAAATTACGATTACGGACACTTTCAAGGCACATTTTCAGGCACTTTTTGGGGTCATTTCAATATCTCCCCCTTGGGAACATTCGTCCCCGATTGTCAAAGAAACGTATATGAGAGATGTAAACATGACAATCTCAGCCCATATAAGGATGAAAAAATGCATTTTAACATCAATTAAAAAATCTCAACATAAGTGTAAAATCATCATGAACTTGTTAATTAAAACATGAATGTATGCAATGACATAAGGGTTGAACTTAAGATTTGAGATCATATAGAGGACTTAGATTAATACCTTAGGCTTGAGTGGAGTGGAAAAGGTAAGGATATCACTTTTTCATGTCCTCTTCATCCTCCCAAGTAGCACTTTCAACTTGTTGAGTCCTCCAAAGAACCTTAACGAAAGCCATTTCCTTGTTCCTCAACCTCTTCACTTGTTTATCCAAAATCTGAACTGGAACCTCTTCATAGGTCATATTTTCTTCACACACCCACAACATCAATAGGCACAATAGCATTAGGGTTTCCCACACATTTCCTCAACATGAATACATGAAAGACCGGATGAACCAAATCTATCTCACTAGGCAATACCAACTCATAAACTACCTTGCCAATTCTCCTCATTATCCTAAAAGACCCACATATCTTGGACTTAACTTTCCCTTCTTACCGAAACAAACCACACCCTTCATGGGTGACACCTTCAAATAAACCTAATCACTAACTTTGAATTCAAGATCTCTCCTCCTCACATCGACATAGGACTTTTCGCAACTTTATAGCATCTTCAACCTTTCTCTAATCATTCTAACCTCCTCAAGAGCCTCCATAACTAGATCTTGTCGCAACAAAGCCACCTCACCAACCTCAAACCACCCAACCAGTGATCTATAATGCCTACCATAGAGAGCTTCAAAAGAAGTCATACTGATGCTAGGATGATAGCTATTGTTATAGGAAAACTCAATCAATGGAAGATGATCATCCCAACTACGCTTAATCTCCAATACACAAGCCCTAAGCATATCCCCAAGTGTTTGGACAGTTCTTTCGGCTTTCCATCCATTTGCGGGTGAAAGATTGTACAAAGTTTAACTCTTGTACCAAGACCTCTTTGGAAGGACCTCCAAAAGAGTGAAGTAAATTGAGCACCACGATCTGATATGATGGACAAAGGAACCCCATACAACCTCATCAAGTCATGAATGTAGAGCATAGCATAATCTTGAGCCTCATATGTGTTCTAAACCAGTAGAAAATGAGCTAATTTTGTCATCCTATCAACCACAACCCAAATGGAATCAAAACCCTTTCTAGTCTTGGATAACCTAATCACAAAATCCATATTTAATCTCCACCCTCTTCCAAGTAGGAATATTTATGCTTTGTGCTGCGACACTCGGTCTTTGGTGCTCAGCCTTGAATTATTGACAACTATGAAAACCAAAAATAAATTTGGCAATGTCCCTCTTCATGACTCCCCACCATTACACATCTCTCAAGTCCCTATATATTTTGGTAAAACTGGGGTGAATAGAATAAGAAGAGTTATGAGTTTGTCAAATACTTGGTGGGTATGTAGTGCTAGTGTAAAACTATGAAATTCAAGAGTGAAATCATGCTAGAAAATTTAGTGTAAAATCATAAATAGATACTTCGTAACACCGTCAAATAATATACATCAAAACCTTTCATCAAATCTCATAGTAGATCTTAGATTTATAGCTCAAAACATGCTAAAGCGATCACAATTTCATGAACCCTAATATAGTGTGCAGTGAAATTCATAATAAGTAAGACTCATGAGTAAATCAACTTTAAATCATGCAAATTTAGGTAAAAGGAAGCATGGGCATCATAGGCGAAAGGAATCCATGAAAGAAACCCACAAACCTTAGCTTTTGAGAATTACTTGAAGAAGATTTGAAACGGAGACTTGAAGCTTTAGTGAAATTTTTAAGAGGCGGATGAGTTTTGGAACTTGAATTTAGGGTGAAATATTTGTCTAAGTATTTGAACGAGTATTGGGGAAAATATCTTGTGTGATATGAGAGTGAAATATGGCTAAGTATAGGTATTTTCACACATGGGAACACTTAGGCCCAAGACCCAAAAGTTTTTCACCGAACAAGAAAAATAGCACACAAAATGAACTGTGGGCACGAAAACCTCACTGGAAAGTGAATTTTGGGAAAATGAAATTGCGATTTGTTTGCTCTAGAATCAGGGTTAGACCTATTTCCCACTTAATTTGACCCTTTGAAAAAGAATATGAAGTCGAATTTTCGATATCATGCATGGATTTTGAGATATATGAAAATTACAATTTCGAGCACTTTTAGGGCACATTTTCAAACACTTTTCGGGATCTGTAACTTTTTCAAAATCGGTGCGACCTATATTTTCTGTAAAAATAAACATAAAAACACATAAAAATCATAAAAGGTTGCATTAAAACACACACAAAATCCCTTATTTTAGGCACCAAATGTGTTGTATTTTGACAGCACATCATGTATTCAAAGGAAAATTCATCTCCCACATGAAAGCCATGAAAATGATCTCTAAAGGTTCTCTATATCATTTCATTTAAGTCATGGATGTTGAGTCTCATGTTTATACTTTTGATTCAGTCCTTATCGTAAATGAGTTCTCCGAATGTCTTTCCAAATTATCTACTCGATACTCCTTATATAAGGGAACTTGATTTTTGTATTAACCTCTTTCCCAACAACCGATTTCCATCCCTCCACATCGAATGGCCCTAGACGAATTAAAAGAATTGAAGGAATAGTTAAATGATTTACTTGATAGGGGGTTTATAAGGCCAAGTGTGTCACCATAGGGTTCTCCCGTGCTGTTTGTAAGAATGAAAGATAATTCACTTCGGATGTATTTGGATTATCGACTGTTGAATAAAGTAACCATCAAAGATTGATGTCCTCTTTGATCAACTATAAGGTGCAAGTTACTTCTCAAAGATCAATCTTCGATCCAGATATCATCAACTGAGGGTGAAGAAGGATGACATCGCAAAGAAAGAATTCAAAACTCGATATGGTCATTTTGAGTTTTTGGTTATGTCATTTGGACTAACAAATGCTCTTGTCACTTTTATGGATTTGATGAATAGGATCTTCAAACCCTATTTGGAAATGTTTGTGGTGGTTTTCATAGAAGATATATTGGCCTATTCACGGGATATGAAAGAGCATGAGACCATTTGAGGATTGTTTTACAAATGTTGAGGGATAGACAACTCTTTGCCAAGTTTAGTAAGTGTTAATTTTTTTCTAAGGAAGGCACCTTTCTTGGTCACATTATTTCGGTGATAGTACTAGAGTTGATCCAAAGAAGATAGAAACTCTGAAGAATTGGCATAGACCATCGTGTCCGTCTGATATTAGAAGATTTTTGGGCTTGGCTGAATATTATAGAACCTTTTTTGAGGGATTTTACTCCACTACTTCTCCTTTGACAAGGTTAACAAAAAAGAAGGCAAAATTCCAATAGTCCGATTAATGTGAAAAGAGTTTTCAAATGTAAAAAGATCATCTTACTTCGGCTCTTGGTTTGACATTGCCCAAAGGATCGAATGGTTTTGTTATGTATTTGCATATAGGCCTGGGTCGTGTGTTGATGCAACATGGAAAGGTTACTTGTAATGACTTGATTGGTCATTTTTGACATTATACGAGAAATTTACTATTTTACCCTTTTGAAAGTTGCATTGGGACTATTTTGAACTATTTAAATGGTTGGAATTGGAATCCTAAGTTTTGAAAATTGAAAATGTGAGTTTAGGCATTTTTTTAGAGGCTTAAATTTTTGAAAATTTGAGTTTTTGTGACATTCTATATTTCGGATGTCGGATCGGGGATATGGTGATTCCATTAGCTCTAGAATGTCAAAACTGAACAATAGGAAGTTGTGAAACTGAATTTGAGATTAAAATGAGGTACTTAGGCCCAAAATTGTGATTTTAGTTGTTCCCGGGACCAACATTTTACTTTGGTCAATATTCGAAGTTCGGAAGCTCGTATCCGAATTCCAATAGTTTCACTAGTTCCAGATGGTGAAACTAATGCTACAACTGGTCTTGGAATAATTTTTGGAGTTGCCGATGGTAGTTTTGGTATTTTGAGTTTTAAACCAATTTCATCGATTTGCATTGGTAAATGTGGCGAGGAGACCATGAAATTGATGTCTAATGGTTCCGTTGAGTTCAGATAAGTGTGTCTAGTATAGATACATATTTGGTCTGTAAAAGTTTTGAGTTCAGATGAGTTTCGAGCGTCCATTTCGAGTAGGAAAATTGGACTAGGCATATCTGGTGCAGGCAGATTTCTTCTACACCTTTACGGAGAAGCCTCTGCATTTGTGGAAGTGTGGGTCTGTTGAGCTCCATGTTTACGATCTATGTCATGCGTTCATGAAGTTGTGGCATGTTGGTCTCTGCGTTTATGGGATGAGCTCTGTGATCGCAGAGTAGTTTTTATACCAGGATAGTTTTAAACTAGTAAAACACCATTTGTAATCCATTTTCGAACTTTCATGTTTTTTAGGACTATTTTAAAGAAAGGTTTTAAAAGATTTTTGTTTGGTAAGTGTTTCTAGCACTAAACTAATCATTTTCTATGAGCTTTATCTTGATTTATTTTTGATTTCATGAAATTAAACACTCAAAATTGTGGATTTTTAGACTATGTTTTACCAAACTTTAACTATTTTTTCTTCTTCAATTTAAGCTTGATTTTAATGGGATTTTCACCCATGAACTCTATTTTTCGTGTACAACTTGATTTCGAAACTAATTTCTAGATTTGGGACTTTGAAATTTTAGCCGCAATTTTGATCATTTTCGCTCTAAGCCTAATTTATACTAATATGGCTATCAAAATGCTTCTATTGATGAGTAGTATCAATTGTTGAAAGTGGTTGATCGAATTGGGGATCAATTTGAGGACTTGAGTTGATTGATGCCACGACCCAAGCCTAGGGCCTAGATGTGACACGGCACAAGGGGAACCCAAAGGTACCCCAAGCAAGCCTCATAAAGCATCATTACACATCCTTGGTCGCGAAAGTAGTAAATCAAGCATCAAGTTAGAAGAAAGGGGAAATTGGGGCTAAGGGAAAGACTTGCACAATATCATGGTCAAATGACAAGAGTTAAACTCATATCATAGATACATAACATGTACAATAACACCTCTAATACATAGATAAGAGCGGGTTCCAAGACAAAGTAATCGGGCGCACCCTCATAGTCAAACTAAAAAATAAAGATGAATGTCTCAATACATAATAGAAGAAACATAGACTAGGTCCCCGAAGTGGAGGACTCACCAACTAGCTTGAATAGCACCGAACTAGCCACATGGAGGAGGATGATCAACTTGGACACCGGTTCCTACATGGTGACATCATGTAGGCATAGAGTATGGATTAGTACGTTTGAATGTACTAAGTGTGTAGGATATAAAGCAAAAAAGAATAAAGCATCCTAATCAAAATGCATATCAATAGACAAAGGTCTAATATAACAAAATGGCATGCATGGTCAATGCATAAGAAAAACATGCCTAAGTACTCATGCTCGTATAGAATATCATATATGTAGAAGAGACCAAGCTATATATCCAAATGTACGACCCTTTGGTAGGTTAGTGATGATGCCGCCCCATTATTTAGGTGGATGAGTACTAACCCTCATCTAGGTTGGTGATAATATCGCCCCATCACCATGGTAGAGAAATACAAACTTTCCCTAGGTTGATGAGTACTAACCCCCATCTAGGTTGGTGATGATGCCGCCCCATCACCAGGTGGAAAAGTACAAACCTTTCCCTAGGTTGATGAGTACAAACGCCCCATCTAGGTTATCTGGGTTCTTAGTTTTCCAGGATTGGGCATGGTCTAATGTAGCACTTTATATATAATAAATCATATATATAAGCTCACTTCATCATCATACAATCAATCATATCATATCTCATGCTTTGGACCTTCAACTCCTCAAGAAACCACATCCGGACATTTTATCAAACACTTAAAGGGTTTGAAATGGTAGTGTAAAATCATGCAATTTAGAGATAAAATCATGCAAGAAAATCCATTGTAAAACCATCAATCAACATCTTGCAACACCCTCAAGCAATATACGTCAAAACCCCTTCTCAAATCTTACAGTAGATCCAATATTTATAGCTCAAAACATGGCAAAACAGTCACAACTTTACATAGCTTTAACAAGTGTGCAATGAATTTCATAATATGCAAGACTCATTTGTAAATCAACTTTAAATCATGCAATTTGAGTCAAAAGAGGCTTGGGTATCATGGTGAAAGGAACCCACGAAACAAAACCCACATACCTTAGCTTGGAGATGAACTTGGTAAAGATTGGAGATGGAGTCTTGAAGCTTGAAGAAGAACCTTGAAGGAAAACCTTAGTTTAGGATGAGGGTTTGGGACTTGAGTTTGGGGAATGAAAATATGACTAAGTGTTTGAGTGAGTGTTGGGATATGTTTAGGGTAGTATGACGGTGAAATTTGGCTAAGTATAGATAAAAACAAGTATGGGAGCTTTTAGGCCCAAGACTTGAAGTCTTGGACCAAAGCTAGAAAAACAGGTAACTTTTTGAACAAGTGCGCATCGCGGAAGCATCGCGATTTGCTCTTTGGAAATTGCACCATGTACAATTTCATAAATCATTTTAATCACTTTAAAACTGAGGTTAGACCCTTTTCCCACTAATTTTGATCTCCTGAACAAGATTATGAAGTTGGATTTTCGAAATAGCAAATGAATTTAGAGATATATGGAATTTAAAATTTTAGGCTTTTCGAGCCACGTTTTCGGGCACTTTTTGGGTCATTTATTATCTCCTCCTTCGGAACATTCATCCCCCAATGTAAAAGAGACATACAAGACAAGAATGATCATAAACAAACCAGCCCCAACAAGAATGCGATATCACATTTAAAACACAATTTTCAAAATTTCAACATGAGAGTAAAATCATCATAAATTGCCAACTTTAACATAAACACGTATGAATGACATAGGGGTTGTAACCTAAGACTTGAAATAACATAGGGGACTTAGAACTAGTACCTTAGGCTTTAGTGGAGTGGAAAAGATAGGGATACCGCTTTCGCATGTCCACTTTGGCCTCCTAAGCAGTACTTTCGATTTGTTGGTTCCTCCAAAGGATCTTAACGGATGCCACCTCCTTGTTCCTTTATCTCTTCACTTTCCTATCTAGGATCTGACCCGGAACCTCCTCACAAGTCAAGTTATCTGCAACAACACCCACAACATCAGGAGGCACAATAGCATTAGGATCACCAACACCATTTTCTCAACATAGAGACATGGAACACCGAATGAACCAAATCCATTTCACTAGGCAACTTCAATACATAAGCTACCTTTCCAACCCTCTTTATCACTTCATAAGGACCAACATAACTTGGACTCAACCTCCCATTTTTACCAAAACAGACTACACCCTTCATTGGACATTACTACTACGATCCACCTATCGGACATGTTATGTATCGATGCTAAGAGACTTGACTCTATTGTTCTTGATGTCTATGATATGGAAGTGCTTTCCCTTAGCCCTGGTTTCCCCACTTTTTATCTCTTAATGCTTGTTTTATTGCTTCCGTGACCAAAGATGTGTAATGATGTTCTAAGAGGCTCGCTTGGAGTCCCTTCGTGTTCCCCTTGTGCTGTGTCACGTCTAGGCCCTACGCTTGGGTTGTAATAGAGGATGTGTCATTGATATGCTAAGTGGCTTATTTGGAGTTCCTTCGGGTTCCCCATTCGCTATGTCACATCTAGGCCCTAGGTTGGGGTCATGAAAAACTTGGTATCAGTGCACTAGGCTGTTAATGGTCCTTGGAATCCAACACACTGCATCGATTAGAGTCTTGTTCATGGTTGTGAAGTGCACCACAGCTATGAGTAAGAGGCTGTGAGGTGTTTTAAGAAATGTTTCCCTTTTTCATGATCTATGTTGTGCTTTAGGAGTAAGGTAAGGCTTTTTCCTCTAATGAATGTTCTTGCTATTCTAGATCATG